>JAXQQM020082145.1:0-195292 GCA_034641835.2 Pinus albicaulis | reverse complement strand
CAAGCAAGAAACCAGGTGCCTTTTTCTCTTGAATCATGTACATATACACATAGGGGGCATCACACTCACATAACCACACACACTACACCACAACACCATACAATACATGCACCCACATCGGCATACAACACATACACCTACACACAGTGTACAATACAACACAATACATACACCTACACACCATAATACAACACATACACCTACACCCCATGTATAATATAGCACAATACATATACATATGCAAGTACAACACAGCAATACACATGTCACGTGCAGGACTACACCATGCACATACATAGTATTGCATGCACACAATCACACCTTTCTAACATACGAAATGCACACAATACGACATGTATACCGGTACCATATGCACAACATGTACACGGGCGCCACTGTACACAGCAACACTTTTGCACAATGTGTGCACAACGGACATACATGACACCACCTACACAACTTGTACCTGACGTAATTGTACTACACCACTTGTACAATGTGTACACAATACCACATGTAGCAACACCACATGCTCAACGACACCACATGTACAACACCACATGCACGACATGTACATGACACCACCTGCACACAACACCATATGTACAACATGTACACACAACACCACATGTAAAATCATGCACACAACACCATATGTACATATAACCAATGTGTAAAACACCATATGTACATAGCATTGCATATACAACATGTACATAGCACCACACATACACAACATCACATATCCAACATGTGCACAACATCATATGCACACAACATCGCATATCCAACATGTGCACAACATCATATGCACACAACATCGCATATTCAACATGTGCACAACACCATATGTACACAACAACGCATATCCAACCTGCATACAGAATGATAAGTTCATAGCACCACATATCCAACATGTACATAAAACCATCTATACTTAACACTTCATATGCAATATACACACAACACCATATATACAACATGCATACAAGATCATATGTACACAATACTATATATGCAACATTTACACATCACCATAGGTACAATCACTAAATAGATACTCATGCACAACATATACACAATAGTAGTACTGCACATTCATATACCACACATAGACCCCACAAGCAACCTTGCTTCTAGTGTATTTCCACTATCCATGCTTATCCTAGCATGTCGTATATCACACTACTTTCACTTCGCTAATGTACCCCTCGACATTACTTGTCCATAACATAAACATAGGAATAGTACAAGCATATAATATCAATTAATGTCCACATGATAGTGACCTCATAGATCTGTTAGGGTTACTCTTCCCACTTGATTCCTCATAAGACCAAGAACCTATTCATGCCATTCACCTGCATAAGTAATCATTCCTCCACAAATTTATCCTTGAAAACCCTGTCAAACAGTGACATAGACACATAGACACATACATATATAATAATAAACATAAAAAAATAATGATCTCATCAAATAATGGCGTACATACATGCATATATACATATATAGACATTATCATAATCATGATCACAACATAATTACCATATATCATAAGTTCTAGGTTAAGAAAAATCCCTTTATGCGTGCATAATATGCACAACATTGAGAAAAACAATTCCCAACATAGCCAATATATTTGATGCATCAAATCCACTTAATTTACCCTTTTTGTTAGCTTCCTCATAACTACTCTTCCACTGTCCATTTACCACAATGGACCCACCTAGTCCAATCGACTGTTATATTCTTGCCTTCCACTGGGCTTGCTCATGCACTGAGCTTTATCCAAGTCTTACATTACCTATTGGGTACCACAAATCTCTCCCAATATACATAAAATTTCTCTTTCCCAACCAATTCCCAAGACTCAAAGCCTAAAATACAAGGACAAGAACAAGAAAAAACACTAAGAAAACCATGAAAACAAAAAGAAATATTACATCGCATCAAAGTGGCATGGCCATGCATTAGACACAATCAAGACCACAAATCAAGCACAACAAATCAAAAGAAACTAAAAGTGTAAGACTAGTAACAAACACCATGACTCAATCCCCATGGTTCCCAGTGATCCCTAGGGAAAGCTCAACCCGAATCCTTTCAAATATTTCATGGAAGTCTCTTTTGTCGTGCAATCCCTTGCATCATAATTCCATAAACAATTAACTGTCAGTGCATAAATAATAATAACAACATGCTGATTACCTTACCTTGTTGGTCCAATCACGGTGCCTTGTGACTTAACACACACATATCAGTCACATGTTCCAAATATGAAGACAACATATCTATTAATTTGGAATCAACATTTACCAAGTCTAAAACCATGCCATAATCAACAATCAACTCACAACCATCAGTCATGGTACATGATGCTACAACTATCACCTACTTATACTCAAGTGCACATCAAATATCTCAACACATATTGCGTTAATACAACCATCTTAATACCAAATAATCTTTTCATGCAATCTTATAGACACATATTCATATCATATTATTAATCAAACTTTTAAGAATAGATGACATAATAGACACCAACACTCAAACAACAAATAAATGACATAATCAAGCGTTCAAGCACCAAGTATACGACATAAGCAAACTCATACCTTAATGTATCTCAGGGGAGGCTATCTTGCCTGCACCATCAATCTAGTTTGCATGAAATCATATCAACTCAAACGTAAATAAGGTAATAATATCCATAACAGTAACTAGCTAACAAGTTCACATCATAAACTCATAAACAAATTCCATTCATGCATAACAATCACATATGCATAATCAAGCTAGATTAGTACAAAAAAATAGCACAAATATGTCGACTCATACTTGAATGTCATAACCCTAACCATTTGCATAGGCCAATCCTAATTTACATGATACATATACTATCAAGCTCTTAATGCAAAAACCCTTATCAACAAGTTACTTGCATATAACAACAACAAGTTCATATAGCATGTTCATCAACAACATGTAACCTACTCATCAAGCTAACAACAACAAGTTAACCTATAACATACTCATTGACAACATATAACATAATTATCTAACAGAAAACAACAATAGAAATGCATACAACCACATGTTACTACCATTCATGACTATCCTACACTTGTGCATATAAATCCACTAATCAACTAACATCTATCATGTATGTAACCATAAAATCGATAAAATGAAAGATATACACATAACCATAATGCACATGACTACACTAATAAACTAGCATTTATCACATATGTAACCATAATAATAATAGAATGACAAACATATAAGGAACCCTAATTCTTACAACAACCATGAATCATATATCTGCACGCCAAGCATGCAAACTTGTATGACGATGTGCTCTTTCTGCGAGGTCCTATTAGGGTCCTATAATAATAGGATTCATAAATTTTGAATTGAATTTGATTAGTCTTGTAAATATGTACATACTTTGCTTTCTGAAAATTGTTTTCCCATATCAAAAAAATAAAATAAAAATGTAAAGAGGGTAAAACTCTTAAAAGAAAAATCAAAGGACTTGAAAAAGAATATAAAAATGGACCCCAAACTAAAAATAGATAAAAATAAAACATGAAAGTGATACAAATGCAAATGCCACTATAATATACTTTTTCTGCAAAATAAAGATAGTGTGCAGCTTGTTACAATGCCACAATCCATGAAGGTTAAATAGCTTAATCTTAACCTTTCAAGTTTTAAATTTCATGTTATTAGATAGAGAATAAAGATCTAGCCAAACAATTTAATCTTGATAGATCAGTAGTTAGGTAGAGAATAATAAGGAGCTCAACAACGTAATCTGAGCCCTTGGAAGAAATAAGGATAGAATTAGTTATTTTTCTGTTTTAAAAGAAAAATGAACAAGGGTTTGGAAGCTCAAATGCACCCAAGTAAATGAAGAAAAAATGTTAGGGTAGCATATGGGTAGGAAGAAGCAGTTTTCACAAGGCATGCATGGTAGAAAATTGGTCATTTCAGTCACTAACTCCCTTCAAAAATTCATCTCCTCCATTTTCATTCTTTCCCCTTTATTTTTCCTTTTTCCCATTATTATTCAGTTTCCTTTGTAAAAATCCCCTTTTCCTAAGTTTAAAACCCATTATAATTAAGGAAAGTAAAACCCTTTAACTAATTCCCCTTTACCCAAAAAATTCCCAAAAAACCTAAAAATACTTATCCTAAGTGTAAATGCATAAATATTATGTCGGGACCCACAACAATGAACTTCATCCCTATATCATGTTTTACACTAGGCTTAGTGTATTTTCCCTCATATCATTCATTACTAAACATTAATTTATATATTAAACCCCTATATTTCACCTTTTAGCCCGTATTAGATTAAATCCATATATAATATATCCCAACCCATATTTTAATTTTAACCTATGTTTTATTTCCCCATGTGATATATATTCCCGCTCATCCCATAGGTTAAAACTATTAACATTATAAATAACCCCAGCCAATGCTAAAGTTACACTTATATGCATTCCATTTGTTAAATAAAACAGTAATCCGCCTATCATAAAGCACTCCAAACTATGTATTAAACCTTATGTTTAAATACATATTCCACACCCCGCTGTATTAAAATCTCGGGCCCCACACCATCTTACCTTGCAGCTTTATCGCATCATCTCGACCATTCGTTTGTCATCTCCCAGATCCAATGGTGGTGATCCCATATCACATATTTCTCAGCGTAAAGATTAAACAAACCCAAAGCTTGCGATAAACACAGTTTTTGGCATTTCTCTCACCTCCACACATCTTAATTCCATTGGATCGCACCGATCATTCTAATCCCGCTTACCACCTATGAACGTTGCGAAAATCGCTTGGCGGTTATTCCCTCCCCCGCGCCCAAACTGCTTATCTATTTGAATTGACCCTGCATTTAATACAATCACTGTTCAATCAAATTATTTATAAAAATGCTCGAATGCATTCATTTGTACCCTTCTGTTACCGTTTTGAGCGTAGAAGAAGTATTGTAGACCAAAAATACCGATGTTGCCTCCCTTTTTTAGCCTAAATGAATCAGAACTCATCAATTTGATTGCTACAACCACTACAGAAGTCATTTGAGTGCCTATAAAGACCAGAAAAATCTTCTGAAAGCTTTCCAACCCCAAAAACCCTTCTACACAGCGAAATTCCAAATTCCCAGGTATTCTTCAGAGGAAAAAGATTCATTCATCAATCTAAAAGATTTTATAGTTAAATGAATCATTTAGGAGCCTATGTAATTAAAGAAAACCCTTTTGCCTCATAAATCCTTTAATTCTATAAACCCTGAGAATTTCTCATAGATTCTGAAGCCTTGAACCGTTTTCAACACAAAATTTGATTAATTGAAGCCATCTGCAGACTTGGAAATCCTCTGAGACCTTAAAAAACCTTTCCTATAGTTCTTAGGCATCCTTTTGATGTCCTAAAGATTTTTTTATCACAGAAAGTCCACTGTAAACCCTGGATATCATTTGCTGAAGATTTAAGGTCATGAAGTTGCTTTTTGACATAGAAGTTACAATTTAAATTCAATTGATCATAATTATCCCTTTACAGACAAAAGATAAAACCCCTGTTATATCTTATTACCTCTGCAAAGCTGTTATAACTTCCAGAAGTGTTTTTCACGCTTGAATCAGTGTTTTTAAAGTTAAAAGAGTATAAAATTGATTAATCAAACCAATCAATGGCTTCCAAAATTACTCTAGTAGTCAACCCTCTACAACCCCTTATTGTAGATGTAGAGAATATTCCCTTGGCAGATGTAGACTTCAAAAGTACTAATACTGTGACTGAATTCAACCTTCTTGAGCTCCACTGCTGGAGCCAAGAAAAATCCCTAGATCAGGCTGATGAAGTGTTTATCTGTGAATCAAACTTGCCAAAATATGTTGTTCCTCATACTTACCAATGCCCATAAGCAATTTGACTCTGCCAATCATGCTACTCTCCTGATCAAAGAGCCATTGTGAACCATGAAAAGGAAGTTTTGTTTACCATTACAACTGAGTCTATCAACCAGATGCTTCAGTTACAGCCTGGGCCAAATGAAGTTCCTTTATCTATTGAAGCCCTCAGTAAGTTCTACTTGGATTTGGATTTTCCCAAAAGATTCTAGATTTTTCAAACCTTCATGCCATCCTATGTGGAAATTCCTAAGCTCAACCCTCCATATTCCTTTGCTAAATTCTCATAAAGGACTAGACATATTATTTCCATATTGTCCTTCATCCTTGGCTATTTTACAGATGAACATGCTGATGTAGCAGTACTTGGTTTCTTGTACACTTTTACACCTGGTCAACCTCCTGCTACCATCTTTAACTTTGCTCAATATATTGCTGACAGTATCCATGAGCAATCAATCAAATTGCCTTTTGAAGGTGTTTTTAGGTATTCTTCATTCTTATTCCACATGTTCTTATATTTTTAGTCTGAAAAGTTCCCTATAAACCTTCAAATGCTTGATGTGGAAGGAAATCCACAATCTTTCATATTCTGGACTTCCTTAATAAGGAAGGATTCAAATGAGTTTACCTATTCATAGTTCACAGATTCTTTCATTCATCCCTTGGTCAATTTGCTAAACAACTTTGTACAACCCAGAATTAGTAATGAAACCAAGAAAGTTTTGCAATTGTTTTAACATAACAGGACAGGTGATTGGTACTTATACCAAAATCACACTGAAATCAGAGTTTATGGGTCAAGTCTTGTTCCTTATAAATTACCAAAATACCTCCCTATGAGGTTATTTGCTCTAGAGTATATAAGGCAGGTTTTAAATTCAAATGCTGTAAATTTCTTAATTGCAAAGAAGAAAACACAATTCAAGTTGAAGAACCAGATTAGCCCATTCATCTGTAATAATAGAGAAACAGGTCCAGAGGCAAAAAAACAATTACAAGAGTTCAAATTTAGTACCAGTTTCCTTTGGTATTATGATCCCCTTGGTATTATTGGAAAAATGAGAGTTAAGTGAAAATTAACTCCATACATACATGAAAAGAAGCTAGAAATTGAGAAATTCTCAAACCAATCTGAATGGTTAGAGAATACATTGGTATAGGCAGAGAAGCAAATGATACTAGTCAAACTTTGCAAACTCCAACCCAAGAAGACAGAAGTGTGAAAAGAAACAGGGAAGAAGGGTCTTATACAACTAAGACTACTACAGAGACAAAATTCAAACTAAGATACAGCAAAAAGCCAAAGCTTAATCCTGCCAGTAAAGAAAAGGAGACTGTAGAGGTCATTGACACATAAATTCCAGAAAAAGACACTGTACCTCCTACAATAATTGAAGAGGAACAACTGCCCACCACTTCTAATACACAGTTAATTTAGAAACAACATAGTATAGAAGTGTCTTCATCCAAGAAAACAACTGAAAAAGACATGGACATAAAGGAAATATACAAGGAAATTAAGGCCAAAAATGAAGAAATAAAAAATGAAATATATTCTCAGTATTTAAAGCAAACTCCTAGCATTCAGAACAGGCCGCTTTCAGCCTTTGACTACAAGAACAAAAAAAATTTGATGACAGTTCTTCAACCCATAGTTCCAACTCCAAAATCATCCTCTGATTATAAAAAGATAGATTTTGAAGTTCCAGTCCAGGATATTCACCTCTGGATCAAATTGAATTTCATAAGCAGGCAGGAGAGATGATTTATTCCACAATGACCACCAAGGCCATGAGTGCACAGAAACTTCAAAACACTTTGATAAATGTAAGAGATCAACTCAAATTGGAGAAATCATCTTCATATGCAAAGGATACCAGAATCAAATCCTTGGAAGAACTAGTGATTAAAGTAGGATATGATCCTCAAAATATAAAAGCTGCTGAGGAATTAATCAAAAGAAGAATGCTAACGTTGCTGCACTTAAAAAAGAATTGAAGCTGCCCCCCACTAAGCATCCTTAAGCCAAGGAGGTTTTACAGGATTCCAATTAGAAAGATGAGATGAGAGTCTCATTTTACAGTTAACAGCCCAAATTAAAGAAATGGAAATTGAAATGGACAAATTGGTCCAAGAGAAAGAAACCAACAAAGCACAGGAATTTCCTGCCACTGTGATTCATGTAATTCCAATAGCCATACCATCTACTTTGGCAGAAACACTAGCTCCTAATGTTCCAATGGACACATCAGTTCCAGTTACTTCATCTACAACTTCAGCCACTTAATCTTCAACAACAACAACACAACAATTAGATGAAGCAAGAAAATTAGTAAAGGCAATGCAAGATATGTCTATCCAGACAAATGAGATAAACAAGTTAAAAGAACAGATCAAAAATCTTGCAGATGCTAAGAAACTTGCACAAACAAATGCCAAGAATAAGAACAAAAAGCCAACAGGTTGAATGAACAACTGAAGAAGTTGGAAAGAGAATTAACTTTGAAGGAACCTATGGCACATGTTAAGCATCAATTATGGTCCAATATCATTGAAGAAGTCAATGATATTTGGCCATGCATACAGGTGATATATGAACAAAAAGACCTAGTGAAATCAGCAAGAGAAGCAATATAGAAGGCAAAAGAAGAGCTAGGTAAAAAACCTGAAGAAGCCTTAGAAAGTATCAAATTTCTCAAATCCAAAAATAAAAAAGAACTGGAATAAATTGGAATTACTGGTAGAACAGAGACCATCCTAGAAGTTAGGAAGGTAATATCCAACAAGAATTTGATGACACAATTAGAGGAAAAGTGCCAGAACATGGAAATTGCAATCACAAGATTCATGATTAAGTTTGATGTTCTGAGGCAAAAAGGCCTTCCCAATCCTCTAGTGATTAATGATAGATTAATGAAGCATGATGATTATGACAAAAGATAAGAGAGTTTGCCAAAGAGCAGGTGAACAAATTAGCCTTGCAAGGAATCCCAACAGGGAAGGTACTATATAAGAATTTTGAAAATTTGTTTTACTTACAACATGAAGTAAAACACTTATTTGTGAACAAACCAAAATTTTCAAAATATACTGAAGCTGATGAAAACTTTAGAAGGCTTATGAAGATAAAACTGCCAGAAGCTGAGTTCTGGGAGAAGTTGACTGATCTACTGTAAGATCAGATTACAATGAGCACAAAGCAGTAAAAATTAAAAAAAAAAATAGAGTTTGTTGTTTTTACACTAGCATTGACAGTTTTTATGAGTAAAGGAGTATCAAGATGAAAGTGTATCAGATGAAAGGTTAAAGACAAAATCAAAGCAAAAATGAATCTGCCAGTGTGAAGGACACCTCATTTTCCAGCTGTAGTATTCGTTGAACAAAATAAGAGAGAAAGCAGTAATAAAATCAAGACAACAAGCCATTTTATTTCAATAAAAAAGGGACAACTAGCATTAGTTAGGAAGTTGTCACTATCTTCTTGCATGAAGATATTTCTTTTCCATCAATAATTCCTAAGTTTATTCTAGGATATTTTGTACAATTATTTGTATAAATACTTCTCATTTGGAAGTATTGAGTGTGGATGAATTTCTAAACATTTATGTAGTTATACTATTATGAGCCTAAGGGTTTTTTGTATCAATTTCAAGTCAGCAGATTGGATCATAGGAAATAAAGCATCATATTACAAGATTTATGTGTTGGGCCACTGCAGTGAAGTATTTTAAATTGTTATCTTGTCAATTTTCTTATGTTTTCCATCTATTATTGAATGTGTTCAAAATCTAAATGATAAATCAGGAATTGTTATTTCAGAATATGTTAAAAGCACTCTGTTTTGATTGATTATCATTTATATGTTTTCAACTGATATCTAGATTAGGGAATCCTTAATTTCTCCCTGATTTCGATTGACCTCTACCTTCTCACTCATAATCCGGATTTAAGAACCCTTAATTGCTCTTTTATCTCGATCAAAACCATTTCACCATCAACCTTGAAGATCCTCGCACTTAGCTATCTTGCCCTATAGCTCTTGACCTTGAGACTGATCTGATCAAGCCGATATGGAACATTATTTTCCTAATGGGATACAGATCTATAGCTATCCATCTAAGTAAGTGATTTCACCACCAAATCAAATCAAAACCCCAAAACCAATTTGCCCTATATAACTAGCCTAAAATCAAATATAATCAACAAAGTTAAATCATATAGAGAGATCCGTCTCTGAGCATTAGGAAGGCTAGATCCTAAGGCTTAAAAGTAGGTTTGTGGTTACCTCTGATATTATTTAAAACTAAAATAAAAATCTCACAACTTTTGAGAATTATTAGAGTGATAACATACTGGCGACTGTACTGGGGACTCTGCTGGGGACCTAACCAATCCTCAAATTTTAAATAGATTTTAAAAGAAACATTTTCATTTATATTTTCACCTTAAGATTGTTTTAAATAAGTTGTGAGTATATTTTTAGAAAAATTGTAATTCTGGCTTCCAGAAGAGTCTACTATACCAGGTCCAATGCAGATCCACAACCCGTCGCGTGTTAGTGTCACTAGTCATACCACCGCGGATCAAAATTTCTCTTTTGCATTTGCATATTAGGTGTCCCATACCGACAAATTTCACCATTCCGCTAGGTCATGATCTACTGAGATGGTAGTAATTCTTCATCGCTTTTCTCATGTGAAACTTGCTGATTTTCCTCTCTATGGTCTTCATCATTATTCACTTTCATATTCTTAAAATCATATCGCAGGTCATAGGATGGTCTCATTAGTTTCTAGGGTCTCACCATGGTCAAATTAATGAGTCAAATGCCATAATTATCAAGGTCATGAGGTATAATAAGCTCAAAATCACAGCACCTGGAAGAATCAGAGAGACATTTTATTCAGTTTGATGTAATTTTCGCCTCAAAACCATGTTTTGAGGTGAAAACATGATATTTCGCCTTTATTATTATTCATTATATATCATCATGTGTAATAAGTCACCATTCAGAAGCTGTTATCTCCACAAAGTGATGTCCCTGCCTTCAGAGAAGTTTTCCATAGCATGTTTATTGCCAAATCATCCTCCAAGTAGATCCATCAGAAAGAGCCCGAAAAGATCTTTCCAACAGTATACTACACTTTCAAAACTGACTTCTGGATTGAAATTTATGCTTAAGTGAAGTAAAAGCCCTTATATCCTCATATACCCCCTATTTCCCATTTTTCCCTTTAAACTTTATATTATTAAAGTTTTATATTTCTTTAATAAAAACCCCTTTTCCCCCTTTCTGATTACAAAATCGCATTATAGATTATTTTAAATAAATATGTGATTTATGTATAAACCGCTTCCCCACCATACCTTATAAAATTTTATAATAAACATATCAAAGTTTCTTATAAAACCCCGCTTTTGCAAACCAGTTCCCCTCCATACCGTGGAACTTTATTATAAAGTTGAAATATATATATATATATATACTCTCCCATCGCAATTGATATATATAATCGCACCCCCGATCCCATCGCCCTGATCATTCGCATCGCAACATTTGATATGCGCGTTCCGATTAACCCATTGCCCAAAACTCCGATGCGATTGCAACTTCCAATGTATATTCCCATACGGATCCCCTTTGATGCACATCTGACCGTCGATTGCCCCCACCGATCCGATGGCTCAGAGCTAATCGGGCCATCGACAATCGGCGCCTCCATAAGTTCCCTCTGATTGTAAACCTCCGATCGGTCCAACCCGACGAGATCTCGACCGTTGATCCGATCGCCGATTGGACGACTCATACGCGATCGAGCCATTGCAATCAGAACTTTCATAAGGCCTTCCCTGATCCAATCGCACCATTTAAATCCTGCCTCTGATTGAAACCCGTCGATTGATATTCCCTGATCGCTCCTCAACCGTTGATCTGTCCCCACTGATCCGACGGCTCAAAGTCAATCGGGTCATCGGCATCGGCGTTTCCCATATGTGTTGCACTCCCTTCCGATATTGCGATTGCGATTGATCCCGGCCCCACCACAGGTCCTTCCGCCTCTTCCCAATTAAATGGGTTTTTCCCTTTGTTAATGCGATAAATCATTTTTATTTAAAATATTTCAATCGCATCGCAAAATATGTTATTATATGTCATATCCCCTCTGCCCGTCCATTCCGATTGTGATTACACTATTGTTTCATATATATATCTCTCCGCTCTCCTCTGATCCCGATTGCGATTTCAACACTCCATTATATATCCCACTTCCCGTATATTCCGATTGCGATTGTAATGTGGGTCCCACCTCCTTCCCTTCCCTTTTCCCATTCAAAATACATTTTTCCCTTCACGAAAGAATTATTTCGTTCTATGTTATTTCAATGGTAGTTTATTAAAGGGTCAGTTTTATTTAAATGAAATAATGGAAAGCAAAGGCAACAATCAAAGTGCTGAGAGCTTATTTAAAACAAATATTGTTACAGCAAGTAGCAAAATAGGAAATCTGTTCATCAGATTACCTATTTTCTTTCATACAGCCTAACAACAAAATCTCCAAGTGGTAAAATGCAATGATGTCCCTTATTTTTAGGGGCATATTGTTGTATTTATTTGCTATGGTTGTATTTCAGTTCTTCAACTGTTAAAACGACTCCCTTTTCTTGTGGATCTATGTTCCCACATTTCAGCCTATTTAATGTAATTGTAAATCATTTGTAAAGCAGTCTGAGTCTGAGAGTCTGAATAGTCTGTAACTCAGAGAGTAGGGGAAAGGTGTGGAAGAACATATCTGTGCTACATTGTACAGTTTGAAAGGAATTAATAAGAGATGTAGCTCTGATTTGTGGGATCCATGTGGTATGAAAGTTAGCATTTGTTTTTCTTCTTTGTTTCATATGTGAATTGTTATGTATTCCATTCATCCATAAACATTTCCTTTTGAATGCTTTCAAGATAGAAAGGTAGAATCCATTTTATATGCTCTGCCTTGGGGAATCATTCATATTCTGTGTGTTTTCTTCTGTTTGAAAAGGATCCATTTATTGTGCCCTTTTCAGCTCCGCACCAGCCTTTCCATCCCATCCTCATTAAATTTTAATTGCTAAGTTTCCTGCCTATCTTGCCCCATGAAATACCCTGTGTCCTGATTTAATTCCCGGTTTCAACTGTCCCTTTTATCCCACACATCCCTGAAATTCATTCATTCATTTTATTTAAACCTTTTATCCCTATCATTTTACCTAACATAATATCAGATTTCTATTGCACTTTATTGAATATTCTTTTACGGAGAGAGCCC
The DNA here is from genome assembly GCA_034641835.2 of Pinus albicaulis. NCBI lineage: Eukaryota > Viridiplantae > Streptophyta > Pinopsida > Pinales > Pinaceae > Pinus > Pinus albicaulis. Next base: position 182,040 of record JAXQQM020082145.1, on the reverse strand, counting down.
TCTCCTGTCCTTGTAGGGCTAGCTACAAGGCTGAGCATGGTTTAGTTGTTACCCTGATTTTCCTTTTGCAGCCTGGGGTCCAATTCAGATGCTAACACTGTCATAGTAGATAATCATGATAGAATTGGAAAGAAAAACAGAAGAGTAGAAGATTTAGGTAATAAGATTTCATTAGTCAAAGCAAATTCACTTCCCGCTCAACTATCAAGTTTACAAGACATTGAATTTGATTCACATTTTGAACAATATTTGTTTAGAACTAAATCAGAAAGTGACTTACATAATATTGTAATAGATCTTGATTTTATTTCATTCATTGAAACTAAGAAGGAAACTATTTCAGTTGATTTTGATCAAAATATTTTGGAAGTTTGTGATAAACTTGATACCATAACTGCAAATTTGATTAATGAAATTGATGAAGCTTATTTACAACATTTAGTTGAATTGAATGCTTTATCAGCCTATACCCCTAAGCCTTCTACTAGTCATTCAGATACTAGTCTTTTAGAATCTGTAGGTTCATCACTATTCACTACCACTTCATCCATTATTTCCACCACACTTCATTCCACAGATTCATTATTTCCTAAGCAATCATTTCAACCTAGATTCATCATCCACCACCTCAGGTTCATCCCCTAGCATTTCTGCTTCATTTTCCAATACATCATTCTCATTCCCAAGCACCTCTTCTAGCATCCTAACTTCATATTCTAGTATCTCAACCTCATTTACAAACACATCTTCTTATATCCCAATATCATCTGCAAGTGATTTAACTACATCAACAATTACTTCTAGTTCTTCACCAAGTGCTTCAAACTTACCTCCTAACCAAGCTAGAATCCAAGCCATGGCTGCCAGATATGCTCCCTTGGTCTTACCAGCATAGTTACATAACATGCCCCACAATTATCAAAGAAAAATCCCTCAATTTGATGGAAAAACTCACTATACTGCACAACATCATGTTAATAAGATGACAAACTATTTTGAACTGCATGAAATTGATGATGATGATGTCCAAATGAGACATTTCGCTAAAAATTTAACAGGTGAGGTGAAAAAGTGGTTTAAAGGTTTGAATGCTGGTAGTATTGCTGATTTAGCAGTTTTTCATAGAATGTTTCTTAATAGATGGGAAAAGAAGAAAATCCACTACAAATCTTATTTGAATTTGAAAGCATAAAAAGAGCACAAAATGAAACAATTCAAGATTATTGTACTAGATATAACAATATTTATAATGCAATTCCTGCTAATCTTAAACCTCCTCCAAACTCTATCCTTATCAAATTCCCTGATGGATTTGATACAAATATAGCCTATCAACTGAGAGAGAGAAATCCAGAAGCCTTAGAGCAGATGCAAAGTAATGTTGTTAGTGTAGAGACAAATTTGTTAGCAAAGAAAGCTAGATTAAGAAATGAAAGGAGAGCGACAATAAAAGAGGAAACATCCACTTCATATTTGAAAATAGATCAATTATCAAAAACAGTAGAGAGAATGATGGATAGGTTAGATAATATGGAAAGGAAGCTTCAATGGGATAACCAACAACAGGGGCCTCAAATTAGAAATCCCAATTTCAGGAAAAACACCAACACTGGAAAATCTAGAGAATCAACACCTGACCAAAGAATAATACCACCTTTCCAAGAGAACTATGTTTAAAGTTCTCATCAAAACGAATATGATGAAGACACCATTAATATAATGGGCATTAATTATGATAACACCATTTTTCTCACACAGGAAGTACAAGAGTTATATGAATTACAACAACTATAATTAGATTTTGGTGAGTCTTTTGATTACAAGCAAGGTTATGAGTTTGCAATTAATGAAGTTCATAAGCAATATAACCATAGAGGCAAGAAAAATGTAGAGCCTTCTATTAAGAAATCTGGCCAAACACAAACAAAGAAAACAGTAGAGGCTCCTACCACTAAAGTTCTGCAAATTCTCCCTAGGGAAACCAAGCAAAACTCTAGTTCAACTCAGAAAATTTCAAGTCCCAAAATTTCACCAAGTCTTAAAATTGTTGACATCACAGATGATGTTGTCCAAACATCAACAGATCCTAAAAAATCTGCTGTTACCAAGACAACAATTTTTGCTAAAACAACAATTTCAGACTCAAAAACATCTACTGTTGATCCAAAATCAGCTGATCCTAAAGCAACCACTACTAAAACAACTGCTGAAAACACAAAATCTACAAAGATTTCCATTGCATCTCAAACTGTCCCTGAAAAGAAAATTAAAAGTAGTAAGACAGTGGAAATACAAACAGAGAAAGAGAAACCAACTGTAGAAAAATAAACTAAACCCACCCAAACTATAGTTACAAAAGAAGAAATAATTCAACTAGGAAAATCGCAAGCACAACTTAATATCCAAGCTGAAATTGCCAAATTGAAGATACCAATTCCTTTGATAGAATTGGTAAAACATGACATATACAAAACACATATCACTGAGACTTTAAATATGAATGATGGAGAAGTTTCAGTAAATTTGAGTGATGATCAACCAAAACTAATCTTTGGTCCTGATGTTAATGGGAAACATCAAGATGGAGCAGTTCCACCTTTCTACATTAGCTTAACTGTTCATTATCAAATTTTACATAATGCAATGCTAGATTGAGGGGCTTCACACAATTTGATGCCAAAATAAATAACAGAAACCTTGAATCTAGACAGTGACAACAATAAATAATAGAAACCTTGAATCTAGACAGTGACAACAATAGAAAAAGAAAGCACCAGACAGTGACAACATTTTTCATGAATCAATGTGACACCTAGATTTTGATAGATCAATTAACAAATTAGGAGCAGGAGCAGGAGTTTGGATACATAATATGGAAAAAAATCATGCAAAATGTCATGCTTTTAGATTAAATTTCAAATGTACAACCAATATGGCTGAATAAAAAGCTCTTATTTTAGGACTTCAGATTGTTAGAAATTTAGGAGCCAAAAGAGTGTCAATCATAGGAGACTTTGAGTTATTTGTGAAACATATAACAGGAGAATATTCTGTATATAATCCAAGATTAAGCCAATATAGAGATACTATTTTAGATTTGATTAAGGAACTACTTGAATGTGACTTTGTTGTAATTCCTAGAAAACAGAACATACGGGCACACAACCTAGCAAATTTTGCTAGTACCTGTAATCCACCATTTCAACCAAATCATAGATATACAACATAAGTTAAACACAAGCCTACAATACCAAATGATCTTAAATATTGGCAAATATTTTTACAGGATGAACAGATTTATCATTTCATGAATAATGAAGGAGAATATTGGAATTGTAATATAGACACAGATTGTACAATAGATCAAACCATAGATAATGAAATTGACATAAACAATGTAGATATAAATAACATATATTTTTCTAAACCCACTGAATTTACCCAAGTAGAAATAGATAATTTAAATAAAGTAGAGATTGAAGAGTTAGCAGATGATGATTTTGACATTTTAAACCTCAAGAACAACTTTTTACCTAAGGGATTAGCCCCTTTATAAGATCTTTTTGATTCTAATGTTGTTGCAAGGAAACCTAAGATGGAACCATTAAGATCTGAGATTGAAGAGTGAAATATAGGAACATAATTAAAACCTAAGATGATTAAACTTTCAAAAGCCTTACCTCAAGAAGAAAAATTCAAGTACATAGCTTTGTTTAAATAATTTCAGGATGTATTCGCATGGAGTTATGAGGACTTAAAATCCTATGACACTAGCATAATACAACAAAAAATACCCATAAAATAAGATAAAAAACCTTTCAAACAGAAGCTAAGAAGAATCATTCCAGTTTTGATGCCTTTAATTGAGAAAGAGGTCAAGGGAATGTATGAAGCCCAAATAATTGCACCAATCAGATATTCTGATTGGGTTTCAAATCTAATTCCCACTAGGAAAAAGACAGGGGAAATCAGACTGTGTGTTGATTTTCATAATTTAAATAAAGTGTCCTTAAAATATAACTACCCTTTACCCAAGATGGATCACATTTTACAAAGGGTGGTTGGTTCTTCCAGAATTTCATTACTTGATGGATTCTCTAGATATAACCAGATTTTAGTTCAACCAGAAGACCAACCTAAAACTGCTTTAACTACTCCTTGGGGAACTTTCATGTATGTGAAAATGCCTTTTGAATTAATGAATGCAGGAGCCACTTTTCAAAGAGCTACGGATATAGCTTTTGCTAAAGAAATTAATTAATTCCTTGTGATTTATCTAGATAATATTACTATATTTTCAAAGAATGACAATGAACATCTAGATCACCTCAGACAAGTGTTTATCAAATGCAGGAAATTTGGCATCTCTCTAAATCCTAAAAAGACTCTATTTGGAATGGAAGAAGGTAAATTATTAGGACATATCATATCTAAAGAGGGAATTAGGATAGACCCAGCTAGAATAAAGGCCATTCTAAACATTAGTCATCCTAGGAATATTAAATAATTGCAAGCTTTCTTAGGTAAAATCAATTTTCTTAGAAGATTCATCTCGAACCTAGTAGAAATAACTAGAGAACTTAACAATATGTTGAAAAAAGACTTAGTACTTAAATGGACTGTGGAGGCCAAGCAATCATTTGAATCAATTAAACAAGCCTCGAAAAAAACACCAGTCCTTATAAGTTCTGATTTCAAAAAAGATTTCATTAATTTTTCCTTTGCTTCAAAACACACTATTGCTGCAGTTTTGTTGCAGAAAAATGATCAGGGCCATGAGCAACCCATTGCTTTTTTCAACAAATCACTCAGAGAAGCCACTTTAAAGTATAACATAATGGAAAAATAGGCACTAACTTTAGTGAAAGCTATCAAAGACTTTAGAGTGTACATCCTTTATTCACATATCATTGTTTATGTTCCAAATGTAGTTGTAAAGGACATTCTAACGCAGAATAGGCCTGATGGTAAAAGAGGCAAGTGGATTGCCACCATTTTGGAATATGAGATAGAAATTAAGCCCACCAAACTCATAAAAGGTCAATGTTTAGCCAAACTTATGGCTGAATCAAATTGTCATGCTTTAGATATTAATTTTATTGCCCAAATAGATGATCAGGAAGAGATGGCGACTCTAGAGATCGGTGAAGCCTTTTCAGACTCACCATGGTATGCAGATATTATATTTGTATTACTAAATTTACAAGCTCCTCCTGGATTATCAAGAACTAAAGCTAGATTTTTAAAGTTAAAGGCAATGAAGTTTTGTATCATAGACAATGCATTATTTTGTAAAGATCATGGTGTAATTTTATTGAATTGTTTGCTTAAAGAAGAAGCTGATAAATTTTTGGAAGAGTTTCATGCAGGTGACTATGGAGGACATCTTTACTGGAAGAATACTGCAGATAAAATCTTGAGAGCTGGTTTTTACTGGCCTACCTTGTTTGCAGATGTAAAAAAGTATGTGACCTCCTGTCACAAGTGCCAAATCTTTGAAGGAAAGAAAAAGTTGCTACCTTTTCCCTTAAAACCCATCTCTACAGAAATGCCTTTTCAACAATGGGGTCTTGACTTCATTGGTGAAATTCACCCTGCATCCTCAGCCCAACACAAGTGGATTTTGATAGCCACGGACTATTTCACTAAGTGGATAGAAGCCATACCTTCCAGGCAAGCCATTGACACTGTCATAATTTAATTTTTATAAAACAACATACTCTCAAGATTTGGATGCCCCCAAAATATCATCACTGATATTGCAACAACATTCAAGTCTAAAAAGATGATTGAATTTTGTAATAAATACCAAATTACCCTTGCATACAATGACCTTATGCACAAAAAACTTCAGCAAACCAATGCACCCACTTGACATGTATAACCAATCATGAATGACCAATGCATGTCCCAAATATAGTATCACATAAGTAAGCATGCATGGAAAACACACAACCATGACCAATATGTGACCTAGCATGAACAAGCAATGCATACACAACATGATCTGGACTTATGAAGGAACACAATAAAATATAGAAATACACATAAAAGCATAGATGTAACAGAAATAAGACTTCATTTCATTAATATCACATAACTGAAATATGCTTACAGACATAATGAAAATAAACTAGCTAGGGCGCTAGTAGCTTATCTCTGAGAAGAGATGTGGTGACTACATGCCTCTAAACTGTGTTTAATGAGGCTCGAAGGCCTATTTAGGCCCCGTTTGGGTAAATTGGTACATCAACTTCCTGGGGACGTAACTTTGGCATATGATCTTCGTTTTATGCACACAATACCACGTTAGAAATATATTTCCTAGGACTACAACTTTCTATGTGATGAACATCAATGAAACATTGATGTTGCTCTCAATTTTCCCAAAAAACGTCGTTTAGGGCCTCAAAATGGCTCTGAAAGTCCAGGACCCGAAAAAACTCCTAAAAATAGTAAATTGTGCTACCATTAAGGAAACTGGAAAACTGAAAGAAACGATGGTGGGGAACCAAGTGGAATAGGTGGGTGGCCACCAATATCCACCTAGATGAAAACATGTAGCAACATGTGAGCAAGCGTGCACATACAATACATAAGTAAGAACAACACATAACCATTCATACATTCATGACAACATGTTAACAACAACACCATCAAAACTTCCATGATGACACCACCATCGTAGAAATTATACAACAAGCATGTATATCTTGGATTCACCCAATCTAACAATGTACTAAAGTTAAACACTAAATCACATCTACAAATCTTTTTTGGAATTAAAAACACAATCACTAATCACATGAACATGAAGAAGAGTCAAATCAAACATAACACAGATAATTTCCCGAGGGAAGCTTACAACTAAAATCCCCACTATATATTGTATATTAAGCATGGATCATGAAACAAATACAATTTCTTTATCTTCTCACAAGAGCCTCCAACATTCAGCTATCTGTCTCACACTGTCCTCACAGAAAACTGACCAATACTTAGTCAATTTCCAGCGTCTTGATAGCCTGCCTTGCTTGCGCAATCCCTGATGGTCAAGATCCCTAAAAGATAGGAATTATTGCCTACCTTGACTGCGCAAGTATCATGAGCACTCCAATGGGTGGTTGGCTACATGTGTGCAAGCCAATAATGTCACAACTGATAGTCAACTTCCCTTTCACCTAGAACTCAACTGGGTCTCCACTGGATCTGACATGCATGCAACTAATAATAGTAAATCCTCAGTTGCATGTGAGATCACTACTTGTGAATTAATTAATATTAATTCACTTTATCTCTCACTAATTGTATCTTCAGATGCAATTAGCACAACCGAGTTTAACTCACTTAACTGAGTTAAACTATTTACAACTTGCATTAACTAATGCACCACTACACTTCGAACTCTGTTACAACTAGAATTACTCTGCATGTCCCACCAACCAACCTCTAAATAGAAATTTACTAGCTAACTGAATTTGACACTTCAGTTAACTATTTCAAGTCCACTTTGAGAATAGATTATAGTTTAATGCCCATCTAAATTAAGGGATAATAAAAATAGACATGCACCCAAAAATAGCACCGTGGGCCCCACCCTAGTTTCGGTGCTTAATGCAACCAGGTGCTAAATGAAACCGGGTGCTACATGCAACCAGGTGGTTAATGCACTAGATGTGGGTGTTGAATATTCTTGTTGAATATTAACACTCCCTCTCAACAAGAAATGGATTATCCTTCACCCTGATCTTGTCTTTATTGTATTCGAATTTGCTCTTGGTGAGTGCCTTCATCAGAATATCTGCATCCTGATCTTCCGTGGGAATGTACTGTAGCAACATGATTCTTCTCTTCACACAATATCTGAGACGATGGTACCGAATATCTATATTCTTGGACCTATCATGAAACACAAGATTAATTGAGAGTTTAATGCAACTCTGATTATCACAATGAATCACTGTCGAAGCCATCTGAGAACCAAACAAACCAACCAAGATATTTCTTATCCAGATAGCCTCACATGTAGCTTGAGTTGCTTCCATGTATTCTGCTTCCGTTGAACTGAGTGCCATGGATCGCTGCTTCCTGCTTTACCAGGAAATTGCTGTTGACCCAATGCTAAACATCCCCCCTGATGTGCTCTTTCTGTCCGATGGATTTCCAGCCTAATCTGCATCCGTGAAGCCATGCAACTTCAGTCCATCCGTCTGTCAGTACCATAGACCATAATCCGATGTGCCCCTCAGGTATCTCAGGAAATGCTTCCCCACCTTCTAAAAGAGCTTGGTAGGCTTAACCATAGCTTGACTCAGCTGGTTAACTGCGTAGAAAATGTTTGGTATTGTGTTCACTAGATACATTAGCAAACCCACTAACTGTTGATATACAGTAGCATCCACTACCTCTCAAGAAGTAGCATCCACTTTCCTCCAATTTCCTATAAGAGGAGTATCCATGGGTTTGCAGCTCTCCATGTTAAACTTACCCAGTATCTCCTTTGCATAATTTTCTTGAGACACAAAAATTTCACCATCCCATTGCCATATTTCCAATACAAGGAAATAATGGAGTCCCATGTCCTTCATTACGAACTCCATTGCAAGATCCTCCTTGCATGAGTGTATCAACTGCTCATCACTAGTCAAAATTAAATCATCAACATAAAGAACAATTATCAATAGCTTACCCTCAACCAAAATATGGTACAAGTTTGCATCTGATTCACTTTTGGTGAAGCCCAGTCCGGTGAAATAGCTGTCTATCCAAGTGTACCAAGCACAGGGTGCTTGCTTCAGCCCATACAATGCTCTTTTGAGTCTGTACACATGCGACTTGCTGTTTAAGATCTCGAAACCTTTAGAATGCTCTATGTACACCTCTTCCTCAATGATCCCATTGAGAAACACAGTTTTCACATCCATCTGATGAATGCGCCAGCCCATCTGCGCTGAGAGTGCAAGGATGGATCTTATGGAAGAGTACCTTGCAACAGGTGCAAAAGTCTCATCATAATCTATCCCCTCGATATGTGAGAAACCCTGGGCCACAAATCTGGCCTTGTATTTCTCCACACTCCCATCAGCAGCTTGCTTTACCTTGTACATCCATCTGGAACCTACCACTGATTTGTCAACAGGTCTTGGGAAAATTTCCCAGGCACTGTTTTTTCCAATAGAGTCATACTCCTCCACCATTGCATCAACCCAAGTAGGCTGCTGCACTGTTTCCTGAAAGGAAGATGGTTCAGTCACAATACATTTTCTCAGAAGAGCCATGTATCCAGTAAATCTCTCAGGAGTCTATCTTTGTTTGCACTATGAAGTAGGGGCTCCTACATTCTTTGTAGCATCAAGTCTCAACCTGTCATCTTCCATGGTGCACCTTATGGAATATATGATGGATGGCTCTGCATGAGTGATTTCCTCCACTCCATGAATCTCATCATGTGGCTGATCCACATCTTGAGACTCATATTTGGGAGCCAACAGTTCCTCCTCTGCACGCAAGTCCAACTCCCTCTCAAGGGACAATTCCATGGCTTTCCCCTCATCAAATTTTGATATCCCGTCACACAACAAACATTCTTCTATTTGGAAAATACACACGATAATTATGGGGTGTTTTTGTGTACCCCAAAAAAATACCAACTTCAGCAGTTGGTTCCAACTTCTTCCTCGCGTCCTTGGTCACATGCACATAAACAGATGAGCCAAAAATATTAAAGTGTGAAACATCAGGTTTCTTACCAGTGAAAGCTTCTTCAGGTGTACTGATGCCAAGTACTCTATGAGGGCAATGGTTTTGCACATAAAAAGCAGTGTTTCATGCATCCGCCCACAAATGCATTAGTAGGCCTTGATCATGCAACATTGCTCGTGTTGCACCCAAGATCGTTCTGTTCTTCCTCTCCATGACCCCATTTTTCTATGGGTTATGAGGCACTATGAGTTCTATTCAAATTACTTCTTTGCTGCAGAAGTTCTTGAATTCGTTAGAGATGTATTCTCCACCATTATCACTCCTAAGAGCCTTCACTTGCTTCCTCTACTCTTTCTCCACCAATGCCTTAAACTCATAGAACTTAGAGAATGTTTGATCTTTCTTCTGCACGAAGAAGATCCAGCATATACGAGAAAATTCATCAACAAGTATTACATAGTACTTATGTTTTACTGTTGAAGTAGTTGAGAATTGTCCACACACGTCTGTGTGAGCTCTCTCAAGGATCCTCGAAGCTTGGGTCTCCTTCTCATGAAAGGTGGACTTTACATACTTCCCCATGGTGAAACCCTTGCACTAATCTAACAGAGAAAGTGTTTCCATTGGAAGTCTAGTAGATACTTGCTGCATTACTTTCAAGGCTCCATGATGAAGATGGTCTAATCGCTTGTGCCATAATTTGCCCTCATTCCGGCTCACCAATTTTTTCGCCTTGTCCATCATGGAAATGCAACCATCTACCTCCAGCTTGTAGAGATTCTTAACTTGAATCCCTATCCTCTTGGCTTGACCCATTGTTTAATGTCGCAGGAAATATTTTCCATCACTAAAAACAACGTCATAGCCTCTGTCCTCCAACATTGCAACTGAGACCAAATTTTTCTTCAGACCTGGTACATGCATTAAATATTTTAATTGAAATGGTTTACCTGAATCCCTTTGAAAGGTAATTGTACCAATCCCACTAACACTGTACCGTTTGTCGTCGCCCATTTCAATATGCATATGGAGATCTTTCTCCTCCAAGTCACTGAAAAGTTTGTTACACCAATTTTTGGTCATCTAACCTATTATCATTAGATGGACCCAAGTACACCATGTAAGACCAATTTTACCCTAAGTAAAATTGCTTTCAATATGTGTAATAACTTAGTAAAACACCTTTATTAAGTTGTTTATAGTCTAAACAAGAAACCCCATGAGGAAATATTAAATAAATCCACATTTGTTTATATCTCATGGAATAATAACACTTAATTATTCCCCGGTCAGGCTTAACCTAAAATTATGAATGAACAATAAATCCTTATTTATTTGATTATTTCCTAGGAATAAGTTATTTTATCCTTATTTAAATAATATTCCTAGTTAAATTTGACTAAATCATTTATAAATAATTAAATAAATCATTATTTATTTAATTATATTTCCACCATTTCCTTAAAATAATAAATAAATCATTTATTTGTTTATTATTTATAAATAAAGGAATTGACCCAAGTCAAAAATCCTTTCCCCTCCAACAAATATAATAAAATATTCCTAAAAGGTGGTTCTAGAATTTGATTAATAATATTTTATTCATGCACCAAGTTCTAGACCGCCCTAATATTTTGTTATAAATAGAAGGGTTTTCCCATTCATTGGTCACCTTTCATTGCATTAGATCACTCTGGATCTATTCTCTTGGTCTGACTTTGAGCCATTATGATTGTCACATTTTCCATCATTTGCTTTGTGAGCTCCCTTTGAGTTCTATGTTTGTCTGGGTTTTCTACACCAACAAGAGAGAGAAGTTTTAGATCTAAAATGCTAAGGACTTTCAAGAACCCATCCCATTGAGGAGAATTCCAAACACCTTTCTTGTTTTCCTCTCAGGTTCCCCTTTAATACAAAAATTCTTTCAAATATATTGTTCTTGTCTTATCTATTGGATGCATGGAGAAACATTTTATTTTCACTGCTTAATGTCTTTTATGCATAGATCTGGATTTGTGCAGCTTTATTTTGATCAACTAACTGTAGATTTAAAGATATTGGAATCCATAATTGATGTTAGGGCTATTTTTTATGCTTAGCTAAAGTGGTCTTTTTCGGACGAAAGATTCATACTAACAAAGTTCCTGATCTCTCGTCATGTGGAAGGAAGCGCCACTATCCAAATACCGCACAGATCCCAATGCACTTGACACCATGCATGCGATCAATGAGAAGTCAAGCTCAAATTGCGAGCCAAGGGCCTCACCAGCTGCATATCCAACAACCTTATTGTTTTTCTTCTTTTGTGGACAGTCAGTAGAAAAATGCCCATGTTCATGACAGTGAAAACACTTCACCTTGGACATATCCTGCTTCTTGCCTTTAGACTCAGATTTATAATGGATTTTTTCCCCCCTCCCCTTCTTCACCTTGGAAGCCAAAGAAAAATCCTCTTGATCATCATGCTTGGATGAAGAGCCATCTCTGGTGTTCTGTCTGAACTACTCCTCCACGAAATCCGACCACAGTCGTTCCCAATCTGGAAATTTTTTCCTTCTGTTGACAGAGTCTTCATAACTATGCCAACTCTTAGGAAGTCCTAGGGGAGCCAATCTCACCAAAGAATCATCAGCCACTGTTATTCCCACACTCCCCAGTTCATTCTGACATTGGACAAGCTTCGTGAGATATTTTGGAATGGTGTCACCCTTTTCCATCTTGATCTTCCTGAGTTTATCTTTGAGCACCAATTTCCTATGGTCACTTCTGCTTTGGAATAGATCCATCAAAGCCTTCCACATTGCATATGGTGTGGCTTTCCCATGGAGGCTTGAGATAATGTGGTCTCGTACTCCTGCCAATAGGATCCTCCTCGCCTTTGCCACTTTCTTTTGCCATGCATCAATATTTGCAACGTCTGCAACATTTGGCTTAGGAACATCTTTTTCAATGAATTCCTTCAAGCCATTGTATTCGAGTACTGCCTCCATCCTGTCCTTCCAATAAATGTAGTTTGATCTCCCCTCAAGTGCATACTCTAACCTCAAGCCATTGAAATCCATTTAGATCTTGAATCAACTGTAGCACCAAGAAAGTCTTTTTGCAAATTCGAATTCTATCCAGTCACAAACTCAACTCCTGCTTCACTTCTACAATTTACTGTGCTCTAATACCATGTAGGAATTATACAACAAGCATGTATAACTTGGATTCACCCGATCTAACAATGCACTAAATTTAAATAATGAATCGCTTCTACAAATCTTTTGCGGAATTAAAAACACAATCGCAAATCACATGAACATGAAGAAGAATCAAATCACACATAACACAGATAATTTCCCGGGGAAATCTTACTACTAAAACCCCCACTATAAATTGTATATTAAGCATGGATCATGAAACAAATACAATGTCTTTCTCTTCTCACAAGAGCCTCGAACATTCAGCTATCTGTCTCACACTGTCCTCACAGAAAACTGACCAATACTTAGTCAATTTCCAGCCTCCTGACAACTTGCCTTGCTTGCGCAATCCTTGATGGTCAGGATCCCTAAAAGATAGGAATTATTTCCTGCCTTGATTGTGAAAGTATCATGGGCACTCGAATGGGTGCTTGGCTACATGTGTGCAAGACAATAATGTCACAACTGATAGTCAAGTCCCTTTCACCTAGAACTCAACTGGGTCTCCACTGGATCTGACATGCATGCAACTAATAATAGTAAATCCTTAGTTGCATGTGAGATCACTACATGTGAATTAATTGATATTAATTCACTTGATCTCTCACTACTTGTATCTTCAGTTACAACTAGCACAACTGAGTTTAACTCACTTAATTGAGTTAAACTATTTACAACTTGCATTAACTAATGCACCACTACACTTTGAACTCGTTTACAACTAGAATTACTCTGCATGTCCCACCAACCAACCTCTAACTCGAAATTCACTATCTAATTGAATTTTCCACTTCAGTTAACTATTTCAAGTCCACATTGAGAATAGATTACAGTTTAATGTCCATCTAAATTAAGGGACAATAAAAATAGACATGCACCCAAAAATAACACTATGTGCCCCACCCTAGTTTGGGTGCTTAATGCCACCAAGTGCTAAATGCCACCAGGTGCTTAATGCACTAGGTGTGGCTGTTGAATCTTCTTGTTGAATCTCAACGACCATGGGAAACACAACACGTGTTGAACACCTAATCCTCTATGGGTAGGTGTGGAAGGCGAAGAGTCACAAAGGAGTCCAAGTGACCTTGGAAGATGAATCCAAAAGTGAAACCATTGTATTATAAATGTACATCTATGATGAATAATATGAGTATCTCATGCTTATATTTCTATGTGTGTGTTTAGTTTCTTCATACACCATGTGTGTGTTTAACATGGTATCAAAGCTGATACGTTCATAACCAGCTCAACCTTGTGTGAGCCATTTATTTTCGTGGCCTGTGTAAATCTACAAAAATTCTGGTCATTTTTGCAGCATTCAAAAATTTTCTGCAGCATTCAGGAATCAATTTTTGAAGAATTCAGAAATTACTCTGTTGGGTTCATTCATAAGTCTGCAGGTTTTCTCTCACTGCTCGCTGCTGCATTTAGTTTTTTACTGCTCCCTCCATTCTGCATTCTGAAAAAATTCTGAAATTTTTCTGCACTTTCTGCCTACTTTTTACTGTGCAATCTCTAAACTTTGGAAAATATTGAATTGGAGAGCTACTGGAAAAATATTGTTTGCTACAAATTCTGCTGAAAATTTCTGTTAATGTGAATTTTTGCAAATTCTACTATTTCTGCAAACAATTCTGCAAATTTCTGCTGTGTACAATTTCTGCTCAATTTTTTCTCATCCCTCTGCTCAAACCTCCTCCCTCCCCTCACTCCTTCCTACAACATAAAAAAAATAAAAAAAAATAAAAAAAAATAAAAAAAATCAGACCCTCACCTCTGCACTTTGGCCCTGCTCTCCACACCTTGCACTCATCACCCCTCGCCCCCTCTATGCTTACGCAACCCTTCCCCCTCACAGGCCTTCAGCCCCTCCTCACTCCCCATTCCTCATGCACTCACCCATCCCATGACCTTCCTTCCCCTCCCACGCAACATGCTTCCTCACCTCGCTCCACGCTCCCTCACCTCTCGGCTCACACACCCCCCCCTCACGCTCATCCTCAACCCCCTTCCCTACTCGGCCTCACGGTCCTCTCCCTTTTTCTCCCCCCACACCACTCCACTCCCCTCCTCACTTCACCTCAGGGTCCCTCCCCCTCGCTCAGCCTTTTCATGGCACCTGCCCTCCCACTCACCCGACCCCTCACTCGCCTCTCGGCCTCTCGACCCTACCCCCTCACCTGCAGCTTCCCCCAATCAGCACACCCCTCCCCCTCACGCTCTCCACACTCGACCCCCTCATCACCTCTGCCTCACCCCTCTTCCCTACACTCTCCCTACGTTCAACCCACGGCCCCTCCCCTCCGCATCTCAACCACCCCTCCCTACCTCTCCTCACCCCTCTTCCCTACGCTCTCCCTACGCTAAACCCACGGCCCCCACCCCCTACACTTACCCCCTCCCCCTCAAATCTCATCCCTTGGCCCTCACGGCAACCCCTCTCACACGCACCCATCCCACGACCCTCTCCCATAACACTACGCCACCTAGCTCTCGGTCTCCCTCCTGTCCCCTTCCCTCCCCTCCCCTCCCACGCAGTCGTTGCATTTTTTAATTACAGCCTTTTAATTTTAATTTTTTTTTTACAGATAAATCCTTCCCCAGTTTCACCTCCCTCAGATAAATCCTTCTCCATTTAAATCCTCCCCTAGATAAAACCTCCCCTAGATAATACCTCTACTTTTCCCTAATTTTTTTTTTTTTCATTAAAAAAAAGAAAAAAAGAACAACAGAGAAAGAAGAGAGGGAGGAGATGGTGTAGATGGTATATGAATAAATGGATATATGGATTTTATATAGTGAAGAGTGAAGTTTTTGCCGTATATTTCTCTATTATGAAAACGTGACCAAGATGTGTGGCATGACAATGTGAAGGAAAATGTTGAAAATTGGTGGCTTGTCAAGACCATCTGCTCGTTGATAGTGAAGAATCCAAGCTTGTGAATATCATTTTGTTGAATTAGATTTGTTGGTGTAAAACAATTCTTTGAAGAAGAGAGAAATCATCTACCTTAAAGGGTTATTGCACAGTGGTTTTTGCTACACATTTAAAAGATAGTTGTAGTGACATTGTATTGTACTAACATTGTGAGTGGATATTGATTCTTCGTTCATAGTTGCAATTAGTGTTTGAAGTGTAACTTTCAGTTGTTGAGAAATTGTTGAATACTTCTATGATGTGAGTCATTGTTGCTTGTTGGTCAGACATCCAAGTTTACACCTTGAGGTCCTCCATAATTTGAGTAACAGAGTTTGTTCTTTGGGAATTCCATAATTGGAAGTTCATGAAAGAAAAGGGTCTTTGAAGTCATTTGTATTTTTGAAAGTAAGTTGAATCACATTGTAAACGGGTGCATTATTGGTTGAAGCCGACACCCTTTATTTCTTGAAGCCTGAGTTGTTGAGAAAAATGGCTAAAATCAATGATGAATTTGAGTTGTTGCATAACATCATTCATTCCACTGTTCATGATATGTTAAAAATGAGCAAGAATGCTCTTTTTAATATTCAAACTTTCTTGCAAGATGCACAAGACAAGATTGAGTTTTTGCAGTTGGAGTCTCAACTTCAGCAAGATGAACTTTAGCAAAAGAGTCATCATTCTGAACCTATTTCTGTTCAGAACATTGAGAAGGAATCTTATCAGCAACAAGAATATAAAGTTGCAGACGATTCACATTCAGTTCCTTGTATAAGAGCAGATTTACATGCAGATGCAACAGCTCAGTCTGTACTTCCCAAGCCCATCATTAGACCTTGGGAACAACTTGTCCACAACAAGCACTGAACTAGTCTTGGATATGACAAGGAGTTGTCCTTTCATATTCCAGACTACTCCAAGCCTATCAAATTTTAGAGTGCCGGATTTATTTATGATAGTTCGCCTGCAGCTGTTCCAGATCCTGCTCCACTTCCACAACAACAACAACTGATTGTAAAATTCCAACACTGTGGTCGAGTTTTCCATATGAAAGATCACTATTTTGATCTTCATCCATGCGAGCACTGTGGTTGCCACACCCATTCTTCACAAAGATGCTTCAGAAACAAGCCTCCTACAAGAACAAAGATTCATCTTGGATGTATCGCTTCTTGGCAATGGGCATCAACAACCAAGAAGATGTTTAAGTCACATATCAGAACTTGTTCTAGAATATTGAACAAACTTGCAGTTGAGTTTTCACCATCATCTCACCTTGTACCTGACAGGGGGGGAAATGGTGGTCATCTACAAGCTTCAAAGACACATCAAGCGAGCCTGAGCCACAATCTCTCATTCCATATTCGGAGTTGTAGCTAGAGACACAGTAGTTCAAGCAAGCCTGGGCCACAATTCGTCATTCCAGATTCAAAGTTGTAGCTAGAGACATGGATGCCCATGAGCATGTCTTTGGTTGATGGATAGCCTTAAACCATCCATGTGAGGTTCATATTCTTCCTCTTCAAAGAATTCGAAGCACTTCCGCTAGCAGAAGACTTCAACTTCTTGCCAGTTTTGGTTGATTTCCAGGAAATGCATCAAGCATTCCAGTGTTGGTGGTCATCCTTAAACCATCACAGGTTGTAGAATTCCCTTCTTTTAGGTTGAAGGTCTCCCTTTTCAAATATGAGGGACAATTCCTCTAGCAGAAGCCCTTAGCTTCTTGCCAGTTTTGGAAGAGTTTTGGGAACTGCAATAAGTGTTGCGTTCTAGTGTTGGTGGTCATCCTTAAACCACCTCTTTATGACAACATTTCAGAGAGCTGATTTAGCCTAAGTGCTGCCATGCATACTTTTCAGATTTGTATTACAACTCTCTTCTTGGAGTCACACATACCCCTTCGGATTAAGGGGGGGAATGTTGAACACCTAATCCTCTATGGGTAGGTGTGGAAGGCGAAGAGTCACAAAGGAGTCCAAGTGACCTTTGAAGATGATCCAAGAGTCACACCATTGTATTATAAATGTACATCTATGGTGAATAATATGATTATCTCATGCTTATCTTTCTATGTGTGTGTTTAGTTTCTTCATACACCATGTGTGTGTTTAACAACATGGATGCAACAAGAACATATAGACCACAAGCATACTACACACATGTGCAACCAAAATAAATGCAATATCAACACACCACCCATCCAGGACATCGACATGCATAAAAAATGCATTTAAAACCATTATCAACACCATGAAAATGCAACACGCACTCATAGAAAATAAGCATGAGGAACACATATGAAATCATCATGAATGCACGATCAACACACACAAGCCAAGGAGAGTGCAACCACAATTTGATACCACTTTTCTTCCCACGTCTACCCAAGTAATCGACCAATCAAGGTAAACATGCGACGAGAGGATACTAATATGAGATTCAAACTTCTATATGGATTTTAGGAAGTGGAATCAACGGAAACATGATAAACATACCTTACACTGCATCATCGACATCCCTGGGAGGTAGCCCAACCTTCCAGGGCCCTGCTCCTTGAGGGGGAACTAATTTTTAACCCATTTGAGGCTTAGCTGCAAGAATTTAAGGGAAAGGTAGTGGTTATAGACCCTTATTCGTGGGCTTGCCTTGTCAAGGCTGTAGTCAGGGCCCCAAAAGGTCAATACTGTGCCTGCAGATCCAGGATTTGTGCCACATTTTCAGCCCCCGAGCCCATGTCACTGTCCAAAAATTCCTCTAACATCAAGAGAGGATAAATAACATTAAATCGATGAAATGGAAGCAATCACATCATTAGGAACTCATCCGACCCCACCCAGCCATGACATGAATTTCGTCAAACATATCACAAAAATTGCATCTACTGGTGTAAACATCAGAATTAAATATAAGGGTCTAATACTTATCTGAGAATTGCTAAGAAGCATTTCTACCTTACATCATATGCTGCAATACAATCCATTTGACCATAGATTCATTTATAGGCAAAAACATAGATAGAGCCATACAACATCACTGATAATATACATGATTATAACCAACATAATAAAACCATAAATACCATGGTTATAACATCAATGAAATCAACATAATAACTAGTACATTTGCATACCAAATACCAAAGGAATGAGCTTCCAATTAATGAGTGTAAAAACCAACCGGAGATGGGACTTTCATATTCCACCCGACCATAGATTGGTTGAGCGAAATATCTCTTCAGTCAATCACCCCCGTGCCATATTCCAAGCATGAATGTGGGACTCAAACCAAAAAAACCAATCAGTGCATCCTGAGGCTGAACTACATCACCCTTATCAATCATAAACTATGATTTACAATGATCTACACCCGATCACTATGCCAACAAAAGCATGGATATCACCGGATTCTCTCCGCCTAAAATGTGAGGAAGTTTCCTGTCTCCTAGTCTCTTAGGTTTTATCGCAACCCACAGTCTAAATCAGGGGTCAGTAGGCCCTAAAACGATACATACTCTCCCGGATTTAACACAATCCCAAACCCGGGATTCATAGGCCCGAGGGGAGAGCAAACATCCTCTAAGCTTTACCGTATATCCCGCCATTGATAGGTCGAGGATTCCTAGGCCTACCG
The DNA here is from genome assembly GCA_034641835.2 of Pinus albicaulis. Lineage (NCBI taxonomy): Eukaryota > Viridiplantae > Streptophyta > Pinopsida > Pinales > Pinaceae > Pinus > Pinus albicaulis. The sequence goes on along the minus strand of JAXQQM020082145.1, from coordinate 162,603 downwards.
AGGCAACACACTATCCAGATTTACCGCAACACACAATCCAGTTAAAGGGTTACTAGGCCATGTGTTATATTAACTCTAAGATCCACCCCACTCAACTTCGAATCCATATAGTAATCCAACTAAACCAAAATATGAGAACTCCACAACACCATGACTATCTGGAAATGGAAAGGCTAGGCTGAAAACACTGTCACACCAGGAAATACCCATGGCAAGAAAACAATAAACCACATGAAATACCATGCATGCCAAATTTAGCAAGGAAAATACACATACAAATCGATGCCTTCCAATAATCTTGTTGTAGCTACTTGATCCTGCTCTTCCTTGCTTTATTTTCCCTTTCTTGCTCTAATGCCAAAGTTCTCCAAGAAAACTCTAAGTGTCTAAGAGTGAGTGTGTGTGTGTGTGTGTGTGAGAGAGAGAGAGAGAGAGAGAGAGAGAGAGAGTAATGAGAGAGCTCAAAAATACATTGACAAAAGGTACCAATTGATCCTCATAAGCCTTTTTATAGAAGAGACCTCTATTTTCTTCATTTCCCATTATTTTCATTCAATTTATTTCTCACATGCAACTTGTGAAATTTCATCTCCCTTTTCTCCTAATTTCCATTATTTTCATAAATAAATGTGCCAAAATGCCATTTTTCCTCTTCAAAGCATTTTCCTTTGCCTTTGCCAATTTACTTAGCCATAATAAACCAAATTAACACCCCTAGGATGTTTTTCCCAACATTCAACTTGGAATAAGTGTCCCATCAATGGTGGTTATTATTTTTAACTTTTATTACATGGAATTTTCACCAGGGTTGTTACAGCTCCTCCTACATATGGATTAAATATTTCTTGTTCAAGCTAGGACGTGATCAAATACTAAGAATATGTGTGAGGGAATATGAAATGTATGATATTTTAGAGGCCTACTATGATGGACCATTTTGTAGCCAAAAAGATAACCTATAAGATTTTGTATACTAGTTACTTTTAGACTAACTTTCACAAATATGCCCATCGGTACACCTCTCAATGTGATGAATGTCAAAGAATGGGGAATCCTACTAAGAGAAATGAAATGCACTTATAGCCTCAAGTTTGATTTGAGATTTTTGAAAAATTAGGGATGGACTTCATTACCCATTGATCCTCCATCAAGGCAAAAGAACTACATCAATGCGTGTATTGACTATTTGACCAAGTGGGATAAGGTAAAAGTAATTAAGGAAACAACAAAGCGAAAATTAGCAAAATTCCCAAGAGAAGACATTTTTATATGAGTTTCGATTCCCAAGATAAGTGGTTATAGATCAAGAGACCTAGTTCACATCCAACCTCGTCAAAAGGATTATGGAGCAACATCTAATACATCGTAGGAAATCCATTTCATATCATCCCAAGGCTAATGGAGAGGCTAAGGTGAAAAATAGAGAGTTGGAAAACATCCTCACCAAAGTAATGAACATGAGAATAAGAGATTGGTTTGAAAGACTTATTGAGATAACATGGGCCTATAACACCACATGGAAGACCACTACAAGGCTCACACCCTATCAGTTGGTCTATGGAAATAAAGCTATGATTCCCATTTAATTTGATTTCACCACATTGAGGATAAATTCACAGTTGGAGATGGATCTAATAAATTCTCAATAGGAAAGGTGACAACAACTAAACCCATTAGAGGAACAAAGGATGCAAACTCTCTTTGATATTGAAAAAAAGGAAAATATGGCATCGAAAATTTATCAAGACTAAGGACTTCAAATAAGGTGACTGTGCCTTAATTTATTATTCAAAATTTAAATATTTTACAGGAAAATTTAAGACTAAATGGTTAGGGACATATATGGTGGAAAAGTGCTATGATAATGGATTTCTAAAGATCATGATTATTGATGAAGAAAATGTCCCCCTCGCAGTGAATGGTTTCAAACTCAAGGTATATAAGAGATCTCTGTCAAAACATGAGTTTTGTTGATGATGCCAGATGTCCCGCCAACAACTAGGGGGTCTCCCCGGTGTGAAGTCCCAATTATATCTCACATCGTTTGGGATAGGAGCCCCATCTGGTATGTGGGCCTGACTGCTACCATGAATGTTTTTCTCTTGGTTGTCAAATGTGAGGATACTAGAGTGAAGGAAAGAAATAAATGCCTACACAATAGGGATGCAGTCAACCCATGATTGACTATAAGAATAAACATATACAAGAATGAAACTAAAAAGCAACAAGAAGAAGCATTTCATAAGAAGGATTAGTAAGACAAAACCATCTCAGGCATACATGAACAAGAACATGCCATAGGTTAATTGCAAAAAAATTCACAATATGTTACTGACATGACATGGAATAAAAGCACATATTCGATAGAAAACACACATGCAACAACTACAAACTAGTTCATAACATATTTCCTATATGAAAGCACACATAAAAATACAATGAAAATACCATATAACCAATACAACCACTATGAGTAAGCATGCGAATCAATGCCGAAAATGAAGAACTTCTTATTAATGCTGCTACAAATAAAAGTATTTATCCTTCAAACCATCAAAGCCTAGTAGTGGAACATGGGCTCTCCATACCATCATCCAAAGTAAAACCCTAGCCTCACCACAACTCACCCTACTAAATTCTAAGAGTTGAATGCCTCTAGCTCTTCAAGCACATATAAGCTATCTAACTCTAGTCCTAGCTCAAATGCTAAAAGTCCCTTGTAAATGAGGCATAAGGGTGTACTTGTAGAGGTGAAATGACTATTCACCTACTGTGACCATTCACCTAGCCTCATGACTCTTAGCCTTTCATACAAATCTCTACTATCTAATGGATGTTACATGCTCAGATATTCACATATTTATTAGCATCATGATAAGAAACATTTACATATTGACATAAGACTCAGGATCTTTAGTAGTTAAACCATAGAAGTGTGGAGAGATAGATGGATTTATTTTTTCCATCTTGGCTTCTCCATATTTTATCTAATGGGGAATTTGAATACTTTAGATTGCCTATTTTTAGCCATGGAATTGGTGGGTTGTGAAGGTCTTGCAAGCTTCTTAGAGATCCTCAATTTCTCACTTTAAAGGGCCTCAATAGTCGTTGTGGATAGGGTTGGAGGTTTGTAGTGAACAAAACTAGGTTGAATTCGAGTGGAAGTGGGAGTTTTAGATATGAAATTTCTTGATTTATCCCTAACTCTTTGAGGCATAAAACAAAACAATATATATATTTTTTATAAAGAATTTGGAATGAAAATGCTAATGCAATATTATTTTCTGTTTATGAAAATGAAGAATTCCTAATGCAACTTTTGTTGTTTTTGCAAAAAGTGAAATGCAAGAAAGAGTAGATCAACTAGGGAATAAAATAGTACCTACTTTGACACCTCCTTGATAATGATGCCAAAAATTCATGACTCTTAGTATTGAAACAATAATATTACAATTCCCAAGGGTCTCAGTTTTTATTGTCAACCCATGGTCATACAAACTTAAGAGGGGTTGGAACTATGTGTGCAATATGTACTTAACATTTTCCTTTGCTAACTTTTATATGGGTGAGAACAATGAGATAATACCTAGTCACTCAGAGACCATTCTAATTATTCTATGCTAAAGGAAAAAAAATTAGAATTGCAAGAAAAGAAAGGCAATAAATAAACCTATCCTAACTGCAATAAAAGGAGGAAAAACATATTAATTATGTTGAAATAAAGCATATATATTATACTATGCAAATAAATAAAACTCATAATTTAAATAAAGCATCTAAATAACAAACCCTAATTTTGCAAGAAAAAGGAAAATTTCTACAACAAACTATGTCAAGGAATCTACTTGGTCTCCTTGCTTCTAAATTCCATCTTCAAGGTTTTAGGGACATTTTAACACACAAAATAATATTAACCATGAGTTGGATGCATGTTTGGTTGAGTTTAAAAAGAAAAATGCAAATCGCTATAGGAGTCCCTATTTTCCTATATGAGACAATCCAACGAGTAGTGAAATGTGCTAATGACGTGGTTTGAAAGAAAAAGGAGGCTAATGAAGGTTAAGAAATGATAAATAAATTATGTCCATCTCATCATATTAGTGTTAGGAGGATTTATTCAGCAAATGGGTGGTTGTAGGGTCTCTTATAGCTATGCAAAAAACAAGTGGAATATATGGTCACAACAAAACAACAATGATGGACAACAAATAAATATCAACAACTAAAGTGAAATTGGATTTATGGAAATAGATGCTAAGTAAACAATATAACTACTACTAGTGCTTCCATCTAGTGCTCAAATACTATGTAAGTGTTACGCATCATTTTTTCACCATGACACTTGACTGTTGGAATGGATCTCTCGCCATCCATAAACATGTTTCAAAGCACTCCCTTGCAAGTCAATAATCTAAAACCCTTGAAAAAAATATGTTTTTTGGGTAACAAGGTATTCTAACTTGTTTAGTATGACCTGCCCAGTTTTCGTAGTTAGTTTCCGCACATTCGCAGTTTCTACCATTGAAACCTGTGCATAAATGTGCTCTGTCTTCCACTATAGACCGTACAAATGACTCATTGAAAAGTAAAAATAAAAAGTGAATTCTGGAAGCTTTGTTGGGAAAATATATCCCAACTGAAAGCTTCTATGTCATATCTATTTGAGCCTTACCTCTCACATCATGGATCTAATTCCACTTCATCAAGGAACCCTAACACCAATATTAGTGGATCTCATCCTTCTCTTATGGATATGAAACTTCCTCTTCTTGGCCTATAAATTGACTACATGCTAGATGGTTAAGGGAGTTCAAAAAAGGTAGTCTTATGCTATTGGATTTAGATTGGGAAGCTTATCATACAAGGCTAGGGTTGGAAGCATTTGGGAGGAACCTCATGACATCAAGTCAAAGGTTGTAAGGCTCTTCTTTATCTCTGAAATAATACAAATGAATCCTTTTTTCCATTGTATTGTGTTACTGAAATGATGAATGATTTATGTTCTTTTTGTTTATTCATTAGGATGATATCAATTTCTAATCTAATTTATCATTAGATTAAGCTTGTTTCAATTATTATATTTTATATTCCTTTGATCTCTTTTATGTCTACGATTGTAGGTATTTTTGAGGATTGAGGAGCTGCATCAGGACGAAGTAAGGATCTCCATCAAGAATTTCACAAATAGGTAATGGTTTCATTCTCCTTCTCTTATATTTATGATTCAAACAAAGTATGCTTAGGGAAAGTGTTATTCAATTGTATGTTTGTTTCTAGTTTTCCTTAGGAATCTAGGGAGATCGCTCTTGTCTGCAAGATGGATTTGTCTGTATAACAAATTGACGACCGTACTAGGGAACGTCTTAGTTCTGTTCCTTTTCCTTGATTTTTCTTTTCGATATTTTTTGATTAGATTTATCTAAGTATTAGCAAAATAATGACTTTTTCAGATCCTCTAGTTTGATTTCCTTGATTTTATTTTTTCTTGAACCGTTCTTGATCTGCGCAGTTTTGCTTCAACAACAAAGTGCAAATTTGCGCAATTTTTCTTCAGCAAAAGTGCGCATGCATACTGGAATATACTGTTAGCCTAATAAATGTTGAAGTTTGCAACAAGAAACAGTGAAATTGGCATCCAGAAACAACATGACAACACCTACACTAGTGTGGGACCACAAGTCGTGTAGTGATGGGTCCTAGCGATACATTAGTGTGAAATTCAATTTATTTAATAAATCGGATATGTGTCAAATTTAATTATCCCGTAATTAAATTGGACAATAAAATGAAATCTTATCCCATAATCACTTGTAATAGTTAACTGAGTGTGATAAACTCAGTTGGCTCATGGAATTCGAGTTGAGGATAGTTGGTGAGACATGTAGAGTGATTCTATGTGTTTTAGAGTTCAAGTTCCAGTTAAGTGCTTGAGTTTAATGCATGAGTAATCAGTTAACTCAGTTAAGTGAGTTAGAGTCAGTTGAACTAGTTGTAACTGTTTGTTGCACTAGTGAGAGATCAAGTGAATTAAATCTTATTTAATTTACAATAAGTTATCTGCCATGCAACTAATGATTTACTATTAATAGCTGCATGCATGTCAGTTCCAGTGGAGACCCAGTTGAGATAAAGGTTAAAGTGAAGCTAACTATCAGTTGTGATATTAGAAGACTACCCAGATGTAGTTAAAACACCACAGGTCACCCATGATACTCAATGCAGTTGAGGAAGGCTGAAATTCCTAAAGAATAGGGATTGCATCATCAAAAATTGCGTGAGCAAGGCAAGCTGAAGACAGGCTGAGAATTGGCTAAGTGTTGGCCCAATTTTGTCTGGATCATTATGAGACGATAGGCATATTGTAGGAGACTCTTTTGAGAAGACTGCGTTGTAATTGTTTCATGATTCCTTTTGGAATATACAATATATAATAGAGGGTTTTTGAGCAGCAATATTTCCCTGGGAAATTATTTGTGTTGTGGTTTGATTTGATTCTTTATTTACTTGTTGTGATTGGTGATCGTGTTTATTTTCTACAATTGATTTGTAGAAGGATTCAGTATCGGATTGAATCCATTGATATACATATGTTTGTATAATTTCTACATGCTATCAGAGCATGAATTTTTTGGGTGGCGAGTTTGCAAAGAATATCTGAAAAAATTAATGCATTTTTTTTTAAATAACATATTTATATTCCTTGCGTAAAAATACCCAAATTGAAAAAAAAAAATCGGTCGAATCGGAGCTCGGATGAGGGAGATATCGTCGATTTAAAATCAACTCTTTTTTTTAGAAAATTTTGGGACAGTGGGACAATTACAATGTGCGTAAGTAGGAAAAGGAAAGAAATCCAAGGGAAATAAGTCCCAAGGTAAAGAGGGCAAGAGAAACTTGTCCAAGATCAGATGTTTTCACTATCACGATCATGGGCACTATGCTTCGAATTGTCCATAGAAGAAGGCAAGCAAGAAGGAGCCTGCAATTGCAGCGGGTGAAGCATTAGCTTCACAATTCGAGCTTGATATTACTCTCTTTGAATGCATGGCCAGCAGTGTAATGGGATGCATGTGGTATTTAGACATTGGTGCCTCATTCCATATGACGGGGGATAGAGATCTCTTCAGTGACTTGGAGGAGAAGGACCTCCAGCAGAGCATAGAGTTTGGAGATGACGAGAGGTATATCGCTATCGGCATAGGTACAATTACCTTCAGAGGGAGAATGGCTCCCATCCTAAACTAGCATATGTTTTGTATGTTTTAGGCCTAATTAAGAATCTTGTCTCCGTAGCAGTATTGGAAGACCGTGGTTATGAGGTGATGTTTAGAAAAGGAAAATTTTTCGTTAAACACATAGCCATGGGACAAGTGAAGCAGATCAATATAAGAGTAAAGAACCTGTATGCTCTCAAGGTTGAGGATGCATGCAAGGCTTTGAGGAGAAAAGCAGTGGTTAATGAGTTGGTGGTTGAGAGGGGCCCTCTCAACATGCAGTCTCAGAAGGTTGTGGAGTAGCCACGATTATAGAAGCAGAGAGGAGACCGAGTGGAAGAGTCCACTCAAGCAGAGACCTCCAGGAGGGGGAAATTTCGGGCCAGAAGGGAAGAGGGAGTACATGCAACTATACCTCTAGGTGTGAGGTGGGGCGATGTGTAGAAATAATCCCAAGAAGAAATTGGGCATGGTTCATTGAGATGGTGTGTGTCATGGATCGAACTTGACTACGAGGAGCCCACAGTAAAGCAGTAGAAGGATCAGTTAGATTGATGTAGTCAGATGTCAGGAAGACATAAATCAGAGTCAAAAGTGTCAGATACTGGAGTGCAGATCAAAGTTGGCAGCAGTGCAGAGTGCATGGATGCAAATGTCAATAGTGTAGAGAGTCCAGTAGACATGTGCAACAGGTACAAGCAGTTAGAAGACTCAAATGACAGATGCATTATACTGATTCAGTTGTTTGGAGGCTATTCAGTTTTGGAAGTGTTGCATGCAAAAATTTCATGTGCGAGAAACACTAGAGAAGTGTTGCATGTGCGAGAAACACTAGAGAAGTGTTGCATGTCACATGCAAGGACATTCCTTTCTTATTGAGAGGGAGTGTTGAAGTTTGCAACAAGTAACAGTGAAATTGACATCCAGAAACAACATGACAACACCTACACTAGTGTGGGACCATATGTCTTGTAGTGATGGGTCCTAATGATACATTAGTGTGAAATTCAATTTATTCAATAAATTGGATATGTGTCAAATTTAATTATCCCTTAATTAAATTGGACAATAAAATGTAATGTTATGTCATAGTCACTTGTAATAGTTAACTGAGTGTGATAAACTTAGTTAGCTCATGGAATTCGAGTTGAGGGTAGTTGGTGAGACATGCAGAGTGATTCTATGTGTTTTAGAGTTCAAGTTGTAGTTAAGTGCATGAGTTTAATGCATGAGTAATTAGTTAACTCAGTTAAGTGAGTTAGAGTCAGTTGAACCAGTTGTAACTGTTTGTTGCACTAGTGAGAGATTAAGTTAATTAAATCTTATTTAATTCACAATCAGTGATCTGCCATGCACTTGATGATTTACTACTAATAGCTGCATGCATGTTAGTTCCAGTGGAGACCCATTTGCAATAAAGGTTAAATGGAAGTTAACTATCAGTTTTGATATTAGCAGACTGCCCAGATGCAGTTAAAACACCACAGGATTCCCATGATACTCAACGCAGTTGAGGAAGGCTGAAATTCCTAAAGAATAGGGATTTCATTCATCAAGAATTGCATGAGCAAGGCAGGTTGAAGATAGGCTGAGTTTTGGCTAAGTATTGGCTTGATTTTTTCTGGATCAATGTGAGACGATAGGCAGATTGCAGGAGACTCTTGTGAGAAGACTACATTGTACTTGTTTCATGATTCCTTGTGGAATATACATATATGATAGAGGGGTTTTGAGCAGCAAGCTTTCCCAAGGAAATTATCTGTGTTGTGGTTTGATTTGATTCTTTCTTTACTTGTTGTGATTGACGATCGTGTTTATTTTCGACTACTGATTTGTAGAAGGATTTAGTATCTAGCTTTAGTACATTGCTTAATCGGTTTGAATCCATTGATATACATATGTTTGTATAATTTCTACACACAACCCTTAGAAATTTTTGAAAAAATAGATTTTCTCTTGATCAGAGTATGGATTTTGATTTATGAGTGTTTCATTATGTTTGTTTTTACCTTCAGATACCTTCTGTGAACTTGTTTGAATGTCGTAGTGAAGTCTTGTTGAGAATAAATCCTTTTCACAAATTTGGGAAGGGTTTTATTTGGATTGTTTTCTAATTGATAAAAAAGAGATAGGTTGTTGTTTAGATCACTGTCTTCCTGTCTTTTTCTGTCAAATATACTAGATTAATTATTTGTGTTACTTATTTGTGAGGAATTTCTTTGTTTAATTGCAAAGTAGGGTTTCTAAAAAATTAGCGTGTTTTGGTTAAAATTGCTCCTATTGCTGAATACTAAAAGAAAATCATTTCTTTTCAGTTTTGAGGTCTTTCATAATTCCACTTATAGAAATCATTAAGTTGATGCGGTCATTACAAAAATTTCATTTTAGAGTTTTATTTATTTCTACATCCATTTTGAAGAATTGTGAATGATTGCTTGTGAAAGATACATTTTATGGTTATTTGACTTGTTAAGCGAACTAAATTTTTGTTTAATTTCTACAATTGAATTGTTTCAAAGTGAAATTGGCATTTTGTGGAAAAGCATGTTATTGGAATTTGAGTTTTTTAATGTCATTTGAAAATAAAAAAGACTCTTACTCTCCCATAACTAGGAATTCATTGAATGAAAAGATTACAATTTCATATTTGACTGCATTAGAGTTTTTGAGTCTGGTCAGAATATCATCAGTTTCATGTCCATAACCCACTGAGTAAATAACAACTTAGTACCACAATGTTAATAAAATTGATCTAGAAATTTTAACATTTTTAGGGCTCTTTCCACCAACATTGATAAGGTTGTAGTGCTTTGGAATAGTGAAGTGAGTTAACTTTCCAAAGCTATAAACAAATAGTAGAATCTTGCGGTGGGGAGTAAATCCATTTATTGCAATTTTCTCTAGGAAACTCCTCTTACAAGGGATTCAAGCACGAGATCATATCGGAAGTGATCATACCTAATTCATTGGTTACATTAGAATATTTTCACACGTTAGAAACAATGCTGAAAGGTACTCAGGGTCACTTTGAAGTAAACCTCATATACCATGTTGAGGAGCTTTCAAGGGGATTGAGATTTGTTACCCCCCCCAGGTTAAATTGTTATAGGTGGTAACCTTAGTGACCATAATATTAGGGCTATTTCCCATGGTGACGGTAGAGGGAAGGTCTCTAATATACCTGGAAAAGCGTTGACTAGACTCACTTGGACTTTTGGAGGGTAATATGTTGAAAAATCAACAAGAAATGTGTGTCTAATTTAATTTTCCCTTAATTAAATTGGACAATAAAATGTAATCTTATCTCATAATCACTTGTAATAGTTAACTGAGTGTGATAAACTCAATTAGCTCATGAATTTCAAGTTGAGGGTGGTTGGTGAGGCATGCAGAGTGATTCTATTAGTTATGGAGTTTGAGTTGCAGTTAGTGCATTACTTTAATGCATGAGAAATCAATTAACTCAATTTAGTGAGTTAAAGTCAGTTGAACTAGTTGTAATTGTTTTTTGTACTAGTGAGAGATCAAGTGAATTAAATCAGATTTAATTCACATGCAGTGATCTGCCATGCAACTGATGATTTACTATTAATAGCTACATGCATGTCAGTTCCAGTGGAGACCCAATTGAGACAAAGGTTAAAGGGATGTTAACTATCTATTGTATCATTAGTAGGTTGCCCACATGAAACAAGACAACCATAGGATTTCCCATGAGCATTCGCAGTTTTGGAAGGCTGAATTTTCTAAATAATAAGGATTTCATTCTACATGAATTGCGCAAGGCAGGCAGGTTGATTGGAGGGAGGAAGTTGGCTAAGTGTTGGTTGGTTTTGTCTGGATCAGTGTGAGACAGTTGTGAGAGTGAGACTCTTGTGAGAAGAGTGCATTGTAATTGTTTCATGATTCCTTGGTGAATATACAATAGAAGATAGAGGGGTTTTGAGCAGCAAGATTTCCCTGGGAAAATATATGTGTTGTGGTTTGAGTTGCTTCTTTCTTTACTTGTTGTGATTGGCGATCGTGTTTATTTTCTGCAATTTATTTGTAGAAGTATTCAATATCTTTCTTTAGTAGATTGCATGATCGGATTGAATCCATTGATATACATATTTTTTGTATAATTTTTACATGGTATCAATGCATAGGAAATCACTATAGTGGAGAAGAAATTGAGTTTGAGATTGAATAGCATTCGAATTTGCAGAATTATTCTTTGGTGTGAAAATAGATCAAGATGGCTTTCAATGGCTTGAGATTGGAGTATGCACTCAAGGGAAAATCTAATTATATTGCATGGAAAGACAAGATGGAGACAGTTCCACAGGACAATGGGTTGAAAGAATTCATTGATAATGACATTCCCAAACCCGCTATAGCAAATGCCACTCTTCTTGATGCTTGGAAAAAGAAGGTTGCAAAGGTGAGGAAGATCTTATTGGAGGGAGTACAAGACCACATTATCTCAAGTATCCATGGAAAAATGACTCGATATGCATTGTGTAAGGCTTTGAAAAATCTGTTTCAGAGTAGTAGTGATCATAGAAAATTGGCACAGAAGGAAAAGCTCTAGAAAATCAAAATGGAGAAAGGTGACACTATTCTAAAATATTTAACCAAGTTTGTCCAATATCGAGATGAGCTTGGGAGCGTCAGAGTTACTTTCGCGAATGATGAATTGGTGAGCCTAGCTCTTCTAGGCCTTCCCAAGAGTTGGCATAGTTATCAGGACTCTATCAATGGGAGGGAGAAGCTTCCAGATTGGGAATGAATTTGGTCGGATTTGGTGCAAGAAGAATTCAGGCGGAATACCAGGGATGGATCTTCATATAAGACATATGATGAATAAAATTGCGCCTTGGCTAGTAAGGCAAAGAAGGGGAAGGGAAAGAAATCCTATTCCAAATCTGAGTCTGAAAAAGAAGGCAAGAAGCGCGACATGTCTAGAGTGAAGTGTTTTCACTGTCATGAGCATGGACATTATGCCACTAATTATCCACAAAAGAAGAACAATAAGCCTTCAAGATCTATAGCTGGTGAGGCTTTGGCCTCACAATTTGAGTTGGACTTCTTGCTCATCGCATGCGTGGTGTCAAGTGTGATGGGATCAGTGTGGTACTTGGATAGTGGTGCATATTTCCACATGACGGGAGACAAGTAACTTCTCATTAGTTTGGAGGAGATGGACCTACAGATGCATATCGAAATGGGTGATGATGGGCAGTACAGTGCTACCGAGATTGGTACAGTTACCTTCCAGAGACAATAAGGTAAACCCTTCTTATTAAAATATGTAATGCATGTACCAGGCTTGAAAAATAATTTAGTTTCAGTCGAAATGTTGGAGGATGGAGGCTATGATGTGGTTTTCAGTGAAGTGAAAGCTTTGCTTCGACACAAAGCCACAAGACAAGCCAAGAATATTGGGATTCGTGTGAAGAATCTCTATAAACTTGATGTAGATGGCTGCACAACATTGAGGTGTAAAGCAGACAAAGTGGTGAGACGAGATGAGGGTGAGTTATGACACAGTCTACACCATAGAGCCTTGAAGGTCATGCAACATATTTCTACGGGAGTTCCCAAGAGTACTCTTGCGCAGATAGACACATGCAAGGGATGTACCATGGGGAAGTATGTAAAAGCCAATTTTCACAAGAAGGAGAACCGAGCAGCGGAAATCCTTGAGAGAGTTCACTCAAACATGTGTGGACCATTCTCTACAGCTTCGACAACAAAGCACAGGTATTATGTGATCTTTGTTGATGATTTTCTAGAAAGTGTTGGATCTACATCATGTAGAAGAAAGATCAGACGTTCTCAAAATTTTGTGAGTTCAAAGAACTGGTGGAGAAAGATACAGGGAAGCATGTGAAGGCTCTTAGCAGCAAAAATGGTGGTGAGTACATCTCAAATGAATTCAAGAATTTCTGTAGAAAAGAAGGAATTCAGAGAGAGTTGATTGTGCGTCATAACCCACAATAGAATGGGGTCGCAGAAAGAAAGAATAGAACAATTGTGGGTGTATCATGAGCGATGTTGCATGATTGGGGCCTACCATTGCATCTGTGGGTGGAGGCATGCAACGCAATGATATTTGTGCAAAACTGTAGTCATCATCAGATACTTGGCATGAGTACACCAGCGGATGATTTTTTTGGTAAGAACCCTGATGTTTCATATTTTAAAATTTTTGGCTCATTTGTCTATTGCCATGTGACCAAAGATTCCAGGAAGAAGCTCGAACCAACAACTGAGATCGAGATATTTTTGGGGTACAATGATAATCCCCACAACTATCGGGTGTGTTTTCCAAACAACAGGATGAATGTTGTGAGACGAGAAATAAAATTTGACAAGGAGAAAGCCATGCGATTTCCCCTTGAGAGGGAATGGATTTGCATGCATATGAGGAACTCTTGGTTTGAAATAATGAACCTCAAGATGTGGAGCAGACACATGCGGAGGATCATGGAATGGTAGAAAACACTCATGCAGATCCATCGACCGAACTTGGTAGAAGGCGCACCACGGAAGCTGATAGATTGAGACTTGATGCAACAGAGCATGTAGGAGCACCTACTTCACTGGGCAGACAGAGACAGTCTCCAGACAGGTTTATAGGATACATGTCTCTTATAAGCAAGTATATTTTGACATAAACATCCTCCTTTGAGGAAGAAGTGCAAAAACCAATTTGGGTTGACGCTATGGTTGAGGAGTATGACTCCATCGTCAAGAACAGTGCATGGGAAGTTTTCCCAAGACCAGTCGGAAAATGAGTGGTTGGATCTAGATGGATCTATAAGGTGAAGCAGGTGGAAGATGGGAGTGTGGAGAAGTACAAGGCTAGATTTGTAGCCCGAGGATTCTCACAAGTCGAGGGAATTGACTATGAGGAGAATTTCACACCGGTTGCGAGGTACTCATCGATTAGATCTATCCTTGCACTCTCAACGCCTATGGGGTGGAAGATACATTAGATGGATGTGACAATTGTGTTTCTCAATGGAGTTATTGAGGAAGAAGTGTACATAGAGCGGCCAAAAGTTTTATGTTGGGCACAGATACTACCACTTTTGACATATATTTCATCCATTTTTACTCTTCTTTATCATGTCATTTATTATAATTTATAATATAAATCCATTTTATAATGATTTATGCTCTTATGGATGAATATTATTTCTTCTCCTTTATTTTTAATAAATTGATAATTATTATGCATAATTTTATCAATAATGGTTTATTAATATATTTTTTAATATCACTCACCATTTTAGCCTCCAAGATATTTTCCAGATTGCAGATTTGATCTCCAAATCATCATCAAATATTCCAACTCAAAAATTCGCTGGAATAAGAAGTGACAATTTTGCGGTTGAGATTCTGGGCAAATGAAGAAGAATCTGGAAAATTCGGAACATGGGTTTTGTCCAGAACGGGCCCAATTAACTTTTTTAAAGAATGGTTTGCCCAAATTTAACCTGTATTGAGAGAAACGCAGAGTTATTTGAGCACAATTTTCTCAGATTTGTTGTTGCGGCCGTCCTCCAAATCTCAGTTGCAAAGCCAAATTCGTCTTGCTCTTGTTGAAAGATTGTTGGAAATATATTTTCTGGTTGATCAAGTTCTTCGAAACAATCCAATATTGTTATGGGATATCATATTTTCTATTTAATTTCTCCTCTTTCTTATTATAAAAGGAGAGCATGTATTATGTATTGGGAGAGGATGGAGAACAATGGATGATTATTGAATTCCCTTTGTAACATTGTAATTCCTTGACTCTTGTGAGCAAAGAGAAACTGATGTAAAAGCTATTCATGTTTGATTAATAAAAAAATGCGTTCTTGTTCCATTTCTCAAGTTCTGCAGTAGCCCAGCGGCACTTTCACCGGTGGTTGAGGGCTTGGCCCTGGTGGAGCGATCTGTTGTTTGTATTTCTATCCTTTAATTACTGTTGTGTGATAATCGTGTTTGGTTTCATTATGATTGCAGAGTTAATTATTGTTGAATTTCTTATTGCTATTGCTGTGTTATATTAACGAATCGCGTTGTTGTTTCTTTATGATTTAACAAGAATCTCAACACTGTATAATTTATCTTGTTAATACCTTAACGTAGCTTCGTTGTTCTATTTCCATTATGGTTTCATTCCACTTACTGTTCCATTTGATTGATATTCATTACATATTGTTGTTCAATAGGATTGGTTATTCGATTCCTTTAATTTCAGTTTGTTGTCCATTTACATTGTTGTTCATTTCAATTGATTAATTACAAAGAGTTTGGTTTTGAGAGCTTTCCTAGTTTCCTTTCATTAGCAGCTTTTAGTTCAATTTCTATTTCCTTTTAATTTCTTTCAAGCAGGACTGTCAACTGTAGAGAACATTGGTTATTGCTTCCTCGTTCCCAGGTTGATAGTCTTGTTCCAGTTTGATTTCAATTGCATCAATTTCTAGAAGATTGAGTTTTCTTTCATTTCGATTGCTTTAAGATCACCAAATGTAGAGGACACTGGTTATTACTTCTAAATTCCCATATTGGTTATCTTGCATCGATTTCTAAGGGAAGGAGTTATTGCTACTGTATCCCTGATCGATGTTTTGCAGATTGGTTTAATTAAGATTTCAGAGCATTTGAGTTTATGTTGTTGTAGTTAGATTTATTTTCCAAGCATCCATTTACTTTTGTATTTAGCACACTGTACTACATCTTACAAGGCATTTCTCTTAGTTAATTGCATCCTCACACAGAGTACACTCTTGAAATAAAAAGTCGCTCTCAGATTGATAATTAATGTGAGATAAATAGGTGTTAAAAAGACACCTTTTATACCTCAACATTTTGGCGTCGTTGCTAGGGAGAGTGTATGCCATTTAGAAGGAGTGATGCACATTTGAACTTTTTTCTGCTTGCGAATAATTGGGTATTAAAGACGGAAGGTAAGAACTTGGGCACCGAGCAAGGGACATACTTGCTCACAGCCCACTTTACAACAGAATTGGGTAAATTTATTTCTTTAGGTAAGAATGAAGGCTTGTTCTTTTGAATGACTAGAAAATCTAAACAAGAAAAAATTCCTCCCAAACCTGAAAAACCTAAGGGACCAGTGACCCTTGGGAAAACGACCTTTATTGACGAAATTCTTAAGAAAACTGAATCTCAGCCATCAGTAGGACCTAGGAAAGTTATTTCTAGACAACCTACTACTTACCTTCAGGCCACAGATCACCATCTGTAGCCTTTACTGAGATACATATCCAAACAGAAGAGACTGAGCAAGATTCCCAAGAAATTGAGAATTCTTGCCCATTTTTTTTTTACAAGGGAAGTTGGCCTCTCATACCCTACTATTTATCAACATGCATTTTTTCAAATTTGGGTATGTATAGAGGACTTAATTTAGAAATGGATCCACTGGGAATACTCTTATACATAAGAATATTTGATTCTCAAAGAAGAGTAGGATAGTGGAGAAAATAAAATAAATAAGGAAATAAAATAAACACATTCTTTTTTATTATTTTTGTAAAAATAGTTGTTTTTGTTGCAACACACTGTGGAAATCAATATTGATGATAAATATTCTAATTTATTTTTGTATTTAGATGAATTATATTGCAAATAACCATTCTACAAAAACTTATATTCATTTTTATCATCCATATGGAAAAATTTCTTGAATATCATTTTTTTTTGCTTGTGCGCTTAATGAAATTTCTGAAAAAAAAGTTGGGAAAGTCATGTTTTGGGGGACCAAAATTGAATATTTTTAAAACTTGTTTCTATCCTAAGTATTCCTTGATGTCTAATTTCCAACCCAATTTGAATCACTCCATTTGGATTTGAAACGGAAAAGTTAGAACCACAAAATTGACAAGGTGTCTAGTAGACAGCTCAAGAACAGAGTTGGGATAGTCAGTTTTTGGAGGCCTAAATGACTATGTTTTTAAAACCGATTTATATGGTAGCTTTCTCTATGAATATAGTTTACAACGCAATTTGAATCACTCAATTTTGATATGGTATGAGGAATTTATGACCAAAATACTGACTGCCTATCATAAATTAGCATTCTTGAAACTCTGTTTTCTCGGCTGTTCATTAACGTATTTGACCCATCAATTCTTCTTGTATTAACAACCTGTTTCTATTGGAGATCAATAAATGAATCTACTTTAATCTCCAATTTTAATCGATTCAATCCACTATCAAACGAAAAATTTATGTTTTAAATATCAACTGTTGGTCTGAGCTGGAAAATCGAAAATGACTCTATTATGCAGGTTGTTCTAAGCAAATTTAACATATCATTACATGGAATTTTTAAAACCTGCTTCTATTGGAGATAAAACTTTGAATTATCTCTCATTTGGCTTGGACGAAAAACAAATACGGTATGATTAAGACACTGCTAGTTAGTATAATCGACCACTTCTCTCCCGCAGGTGACAAATAAAATTTGTTTTATTTTTCTGTGGATTTGTTCTACAAATTAACTACTTGCTAGTTTTTTGCATAATTCTTGGATTAAGGGAGCCCGTACACCTCTCTTCCTCCATGATTTAATGTTTTATTGTAGGTAGACACTTGTTTTTTGCAGGTCTTAAAAGAATAAAGAAGGTCAATTTATGGACGAGTGATTCTTGAAAGAAATCTTAGTGAAACAAGAGCATTTCATCCAGTTCATTACCTAACAGATTCATAACAAGAAGAAATGAAGAATTGGTTTCCATTTGAAGATTCATGTCACTGCTGCCAAACATTTTTTCAAAAGATCATTTTTTTCCATTAATAGATTTGATATTCTCTTAGAAATAACATCATAGTTGTTGTAACTTAATAAAGTGTTGTTTCTTTTCTGATTTCTTTTATGTTTTTGTGTTTTAAGTGTTAATATCTTCAAATTATAATTTTCGCTTCAGTGGAAATTGAACAATAAGGACCACACCATGCAAGTTTCAATTGCAGAAGGAAATTCTTCAGTAGCACCAATTCTGTAAAAAAAATTACTTTTTCTTGAAACTTGTACATAAACTTTCCTTTCTATTTTATTGGATTTGCTTGGCAATGGATTGCATATTAGTTTTGTTCTTTCCTCTTTTTTTTCCTTTTTGCATGTTTATATTTGTTTGTTGTTCCTCTTAAGAGACAATTATTGTTCCTCTTAAGGAACAACAGTCGTTCCTCTTAAGAAGCAGTGCATTTATGTGTTTATTTTTTTTGTTCCTTCCAAAAGGAACAACATTCTCACTAATTAGTTTTGTTGTTCTTTTAAAAAAAAAAGAACAACATTTTTTTGCATGATTTCGTTGTTCCCTTCAAAAGTAACAACACCGCTTTTTTTTGTTGTTCCTTTCAAAAGGAACATCACCGCTCTTTTTTGTTGTTCCTTTCAAAAGGAACAACAGTTTTGTTGTTCCCTTCAAAAGGAACATCACCGACTGTTCTTGCTGTTCCTTTCCAAAGGAACAACATTTTCGCAGATTATTCTTGTTGTTCCTTTCCAAAGGAACAACATTTTCGCAAATTGTTTTTACTGTTCCTTTCCAAAGGAACAACACTTTTTGAGTGCATTTTTCTTGTTTGTGAACAACTTTTTGAGGATTTTTTTGAATTTTTTGAAAGACAAACATACAATTTATGGAAGGATACACAATCATACAAATTAAAGCTTACTGTAATCAGCAAATCAAAATAAATTTTCATTTTTAAGAAATTTGTTTAGTAATGATAAGAAAAAGGAAAAAGGGACATAATCAATAACATGATCTTGTTGTCTTACTACCACTAAATTCATATGATCGATTATATTTATCATGTTGGTTCTTTCCCATATTTTATAACTTTCTTTGATTTTTACTTATGGAGTAGGAACAAGGGCATATTCTTTTCTATTGAGCTGTTCAGACTTCTTCCACCATCCCTACTCTTAAGGAGTGTTGAGCCATCCTTTATGAATAAATAGGAAAGTGCTATATGAAAAGAAAAATATTTACATATTTTATTAATAATTTTATAATTTGGCAGATGGAGGATAGGGGGTCTCATCAAGAGCCGGCCTACCATGTTCATAAGGAAGCAAGTGAATTGGCATTCCCATCATGGCCACCAAACCAGGGATATGGTCCAATGGACAATTGAAAAATTAAGAA
Organism: Pinus albicaulis; assembly: GCA_034641835.2. Taxonomy (NCBI): domain Eukaryota; kingdom Viridiplantae; phylum Streptophyta; class Pinopsida; order Pinales; family Pinaceae; genus Pinus; species Pinus albicaulis. The sequence goes on along the minus strand of JAXQQM020082145.1, from coordinate 143,228 downwards.
GTCCTTGGAACAAGAGGTCTCATCACGAGCCGACCTGCCCACTTTTCACTTCTTCCCAGTGAATGGCATTGTGATTTATCTGGTCACCAAGCCAGCACAATGGCCTCCGTTATGACAATTAACAAGCACTTCCTCAGCATAAATAAAGGACAATGGTTCCAAGGGTGAGAGAGAAACTCTGTCAAGGTTATGGACACCTGTGGGCAACAGAGCTCTGCTGATGGTATTGAAGTCACATTTATACACATCAATAGTAATATTAAACCCTTTTTCCTATATCTCTATTTAAATATCAGATGAAAGTATGAATCCTTAACTTGTGATTTCGAACCTATTATACATGAAAATCATCATAAATCGATCACATTAGTTTAAGTGGGTAATAAATGCATTTGTACTTATGTTTATCTTAAGCTGTCCCTTCTCCTTATCCTTGAATCATTACAAAACGCTTCTATATATTTTTATGATTTATCACATGCATGGATTTCAGTAAATGCTATAATTTCATTGATTGTATCATAAGTATGTATGTCTTTCCATGCTGTACAATTGTTGTACAATATGTTGCTCTTCTATTTTGCTGATTTGCCACAATATTAATACTGCATTTTTACAGAGTTTTTGTTTTGCTTGACCTTTTTTGCATGCGTCTTATATGTTGCCATTTAAAACCAAAAGCATGGATTCAAGAAAATTGCATACAGAATTGTGATTTGTTTACAGGAGAACAATATGTATGGGGAAAATTTTATCCGCAGCATGATCGCTATTGCAACTAAGTAGTAAAGGCTCGCGAATGCGTATAATTCTTTAGACATGATGTGCTTGCATGGCTTCCACCTTTCAGTAACTGCTCAGCCTACATCAGCTTCAACAAAGGCCAGTCCCTACATGTCATTCCATTTTTTCGGAGGTAACACCTGAGGTAAAATAGCATAATTTTCTGATTTATTATAAATTTAAGAGAATTTCATGAACATCCATTGAGCATTATTTATCATCATTCATTCCATATCTTTACCACTTCCCATTTTTTTAGACACGTCTCATCTTTCAGTTTGGGGGAGTGTTGATTTCTTTCATTTCTTTCTTATGACCATGTCAGTAATCTTCTTTAATATTCTTATTCATTCTCAACACCTCCCTTATTCCATGTTGTTTTATACCAAGCATCGATTTCAACAGATTGTAGCAACCACCTCTCTTTGTTTTCTAGCATTGCATGAGGACATGCTAATTCTTCAGTTTGGGGGAGGAATTGCTACACATGATGGATGTTTTCTACTTTCTTTCTCATTTAAGGCATACAATTTCATTTTTATACAGTGCAGAAATTGATTTTCATATATCTTTAAAACTATGAACTGAATTCTTGTGATTTCTGGATAACAAAGAGGTATCATTAAAATACACAAACCCAGATAATTTCACACTAAATTAGTTCATAAAATTTCAAAAATTATGCACTATCACCTACAACCATTTTGTTTATATCTCATGATCCATGCATCAAAACAATCTGATTTTTGAGAAAATGGTTAATGAAGTTTGTTGTTACTTATGTCACATTTTTCTGCAACTTCATATACATATAGTTGAATGTCAACTGTAAAAATTGTTATGCCTTTATCAAGATTTCTAAAATTGAATTTTCATTATTTGAGGAAAAATTCATTTGTTCCATCCATTTCATGAGTTGGGATGAACAATTTTCTTTGCTTGGTTAACACATGAGTTTTGTCTTTGGGTTGCATGAGGACATGCAATATATTCAGTTCTGGGTTGCATGAGGACATGCAATATATTCAGTTTGGGGGTATGTTGGGCCATGAATACGACCACTTTTTAACACTTATTTCATCCATTTTTACTCTTCTTTATCATGTCATTTATTATAATTTATCATATAAATCCATTTTATAATGATTTATGCTCTTATGGATGAATATTATTTATTCTCCTTTATTTTTAATAAATTAATGATTATTATGCATGATTTTATCAATGATGGTTTATTAATATATTTTGTAATATCACTCACCATTTTACCTCCAACATATTTGCCAGATTGAAGATTTGATCTCCAAATCATCATCAAATATTTCAACTCAGAAATTCGTTGGAATAAGAAGTGACAGTTTTGCGGTTGAGATTCTGGGCAAATGAAGAAGAATCTGGAAAATCCAGAACATGGGTTTTGTCCAGAACGGGCCCAATTAACTTTTTCAAAGAATGGTTTGCTCAAATTCGGCATGTATTGAGAGAAACAGAGGGTTCTTTGAGCATGATTTTCTTAGATTTGTTGTTGTGGCCGTCCTCCAAATCTCAGCTACAAAGCCAAATTCGCCTTGCTCTTGTTGAAATATTGTTGAAAATGTATTTTCTGGATGATCAAGTTGTTGGGAACAATCCAATATTGTTATGGGAGATCATATTTGCTATTTAATTTCTCCTCTTTAAGATTATAAAAGGAAAGCATGTATTATGTATTAGGAAACAATAAAACAATGGATGATTATTGAATTCCCTTTGTAACATTGTAATTCCTTGACTCTTGTGAGAAAAGAGCAACTGATGTAAAATCTATTCATGTTTGATTAATACAAAGAGGCGTTCTTGTTCCATTTCTCAAGTTCTGCAGTAGCCCAGCGGCGCTTTCACCAGCGGTTGAGGGCCTGGCCCTGGTGGAGCGATATGTTGTTTGTATTTCTATCCTTTAATTACTGTTTTGTGATAATCGTGTTTGGTTTCATTACGATTGCAGAGTTAATTCCTTATTGGTATTGTTGTGTTATATTAACGAATCACGTTGTTGTTTCTTTATGATTTAACAATAATCTCAACACTGTATAATTTATCTTGTTAATACCTTAAGGGAGCTTCATTGTTCTATTTCCATTATGGTTTCATTCCACTTGCTATTCCATTTGATTAATATTCATTACATATTGTTGTTCAATAGGATTGGTTATTCGATTCCTTTAATTTCAGTTTGTTGTCCATTTACATTGTTGTTCATTTCAATTGATTAATTGCAAAGAGTTTGGTTTTGAGAGCTTTCCTAGTTTCCTTTCATTAGTAGCTTTTAGTTCAATTTTACGGTGAGAGGTAAATCCCCTGCGGCGGACGGAGGCGATGAAGCTGACGATGGGGTCTAGCAACAATCACGAAATGTTACGGCGCAAGTTCCTAGTTACGAATGAAAAGACCAAAGATGGAGGCCTACCTGGAATCCAATGCTACGATCTGAAGAAGAGAGCGTTCCCGTTCCTCAACCTCGGCAGATCACGATCCTCCACGATCTCCGCGGATGGACACCTGCACATGCAAGAAACAAATAGATACAAGCATAAAATCCAGCATACGCAACTAAATATCAGTCAGAAAGGATATTACTCATATTAACATAATCGAAAACAGAGTGGAACCATAATCATAATCATTCATTAAATAACAATCGAAAGAGATTACAACCAATGTTCTGACGTCGTGGTCTCCTTCGGATGGGTCTCCAATCGTTCACGTCTCGCAAAGCTCGCCAGGGAAAGGGCAAACCTCTCCAGAGTCTCTCGACGATAGTCTCCTTACTTGAGTCGGCCTTAAGGGAAGAAAGAGGGCTCTTACAGCACAAAGGCTCTTGGGAATTTGGAGATTCAAAGCTTAGGCACTTCAAGACTAGCTTGCCATGGAATTGAGCGGGCTTTTATAGATGGGGAAGGAGGGAGTTGGGATCCCTATTATTGTGGGATTGGCCCTATCAACAAGGAAGGTTCCATGGGAGGTGGCAAACCACTTCCCTTCCATGGAACTCCCGCGGCCAAACCTCCCAACTCAAGATAGGCAATGGTTTGAGTTTGTTGAAACACAACTTCCGCCATCTTTATTTAAAAAACACTCCTTAAATTGTTTGGCGACTACGCTCTGGAGACGACGCCGATTCTTAGCGGCCTCTTGTAGGATTTTCCCCATTGGCTGTGATGATGAGCTTGTTGGGTGCGATACAAAAGGAGATGTTTTCATGATTTTTTGCAAACGAGATGTCTTTAGGGGCGATTGAAGCTCATGCTTAGAGGAATGCATTGATGATGATTTCAAGGCATGACAATGTTCCTGGTCACAAAATGGGTCCTCCATTGTGCGGGACGGGAATGGTAGGGACGGTGACAAATTACTGTGTAACAGATGCCCCCTAAAGTATGAGGCCCGAGAGAGAGAGGGGTGAAATGCTTTACGAGAACATGTTCAACTGAAGCCCCGCCGTCGGAAAACCTGCGTAGAAGAATACAACTGATATCTCAAGTACATGATGTATATGTGGTATGGGCGCAGCCATCCGAAACAGAGTACACTATAATCCGGATCCAGGGTATGGGCGCAGCCATCCGGCGAGGATCAAATAAATAGACTCAGGTATGGTCGCAGCCATCCAATCAGTGAGTCATGTACATAATGATAATAATCCACAATCGCAGCCTGGATTACAACAGACACAATCCAAGGTCTTGCGCTCCATCTCGACCCAAACAAAGTACAAGTTCAAGCATGCGAATATGTGAGCTGAAGTCGAACATGCAAGAACATCGTCTGATTACCAGCCAATGATGAAAGCTGTTAACAGACGCGAGAGAAACCATCAATAATGACAATGGTCCTCAAGGTACTAAGGTACAATCTACGGCGTGCGAATAAATGAGTTGACGTCGAACACCCGCAGAATCACTCGATCGGAGGTCAATGATGTAAACCTCACGTCGAATGCGATGAACCTGCCATTGAGGCATGCAGGCTCCAAGGTACCATAAGGAGTCTCTAGACCAACTTCCTGGATAATGAGCTGAAGTCGACAGGAAGTGACCTTGATCGAAGGTGGGCCATAATGTTTCCCACATCATCGACACGAGACAGAGGAACATGATGTTCTTGTTGTGAATCAGGATCGTATGAGAATCAGAGGAAGGTTGATATTTGCAGAGGCCAACTTCTCTTGAACATATAAACGACACGACAGTGGACTTGGCAGTATTTGACATCAACGGATCAGAGGTCATGGTGACGAGGCAATGAGCAGATGAGAGGTCAAAAGGGATTATCCAAACCCACGGAGGCAAAGTGAAGAAACGAGATGAGATGTCCCCAACCCGACACGAATGCAGACAAGTGCCATGTTCAAGAGCGACATACTGCCGATGATAACGACGATGGTTCCATTTTTTCCCCACCATTTCTGGCGAGTACCCCAATTATTTTTGATAACAAGCTTGAAGGGGATAGCATATGCTTGTGATATAAGTCCGCCCTTCGGGCGAATCCATCCTAGTGCATTTAACGAGTCCTAGGAAGGAGAAACTCGGAGAACGTCATTTAGACGGAATCCAATGTCATCAGGGTTTAACGAGTCTGACAAAGGAAGAACTCGGCGTCTTTTCATGTTTAGAGAGTTTGAAAAGACAGCGGAAAAGGAAACTCCACAGGTCCCTTTTCGTAAATAGTTCCCCAGATCCGAAAAGGTAGAAAACAATGTCCGGGAAAACCTCCTAGTCGCGATAGGCTAGGGTATTCCTTTTTCGTAATCAATCCATCCCAGCCCGAAAAAGGGTTAAACTTATACTGGGTGGATGTCGATTCGTGTCCATTTTAACGAGATCGAAACGACAAGGGCCTCGGTGATCTTTTCATATTTAGAGAGTCAGAAAAGAGCTGAAAGATGACTCCAAAGTGACTTTTTCGTGTATTTACCGAGTCCGAAAAAGTATAAAATACAACTCGTTTCCATCATTAAAGTCGTAAAAACCTGCTGCTGCACATACCAAGCAAGCATAAAACCCATTTTCAACATAACATATTAAAATATTTGATAAAACTAACTTTTAAAACTCATTTTATGTCAAAAAAGTTATAAATATGCCAAAATGGTAAAAATAAAATTACATTTACTATTTACCTTGGTAAAAAGCAGCAGTGGTCCATTTGGAGTGGAAACTTCTGACGGCGATTGCGACAGATCCGGTTGACCATTCAGATTCTCGTCTGCTACAGGTAAGAGGCGCTTCCCTGCTCTACATTTTCATCCATTTTTTAATAGTTTTCCCTTGTATATCAGTCATCTGTGGCCACTTTTGAAATTTTAGGGCCGCGCTCATTGGCGCGGGTCTCGGGCACGGACCCGTGCCAATGGGCTCTTCTATACAAAGGGCTCGTGCCACGTGGCACGACTGTTCGCAAAACAGCCGCACCAACAGCCGAACCTAAAATTCCGCCTAAAAATTCGATATTTAAACCAAATTGAATGGAATTTGAGGCCTACCAGAGATCTAACTAAGGGTTTATGACCATATGGATGCAGGTAATCAAGCAAAATGGTGATTGAATGGAAAGAACGAGAGCATGGAGAAGAGGATGAACAGGCCATCCAAAGTGAGGCTTGCATGAATGCCCTCAGAAACTGTGGGCTGAAGAAGTTCTTCCTTACACCCTGTCTACGAGCTCAGCCCGAGCTCCTCTAGTATTTGATCAGTATTTGGGATGAACATGAACAAGTGTTCAAGTTGCGAGATCAGGTATTGGAGCTGGAGGTTTCTGATGTGTATTTTATCACCGGATTGTCTCGCAGAGGTCCGATCCCTGTCTTGACTGGAAGCAGACCATCTGGCGAGAAGATGGAAGAAGTGATGGCACGAGTGTGCCGAGGAGCACAAATGGGATCAGGAAGCAAGAAGGTGGATATCCACACTATCCCTGATCTGGCATTGAGAGTTGTCCTACATACCATCACGCGGGCTGTAGGGTCGCAGGCACCGCACGAGGCCACAAAGGCCCAACTCCTGCTGGCCTCAGAATGCATGAGTCCCTTATTGTTTGACTGGGCAATAGCAGTAACAATAAACATGAAAAGACAACTCACAAAATGCAAACAAGCTAAACTGAAACAGTTTGGCTATGGTTCTATCCTGGTATCGTTCATTCTGGAACGCTTACCAATCTTCCAGGGCCAAGGGGCCTCAGTAGCAGATCCGATACCACGAGAGCCAAGAATGGCTCGCTGGGCAGCACTAATGCCCAGAGCTGGAGGCGGCCAATAGATGTCCTGGAGGCCGGAGTTCTTTAGGTGGTTACGACGCCAACTGATTGTAGTGGAGGACTGGCCATATGCAGGAACTGACTTCACCGGAGACCCAGATCTCCCACTGCCAGAAGGAGATGACTGGGACGAGGAGTTGGGTAAGACCTCATGTTTTGATTTTTTATGTTTTATATTTTTTTTTTGTTAATACACATTCGTCCTAACACATTTTATATATGTATGCAGATGTGGGACCTGAGAGACCAGCTGGGATGTCTCCAATCTCACGGAGGACTCAACTCGCCCCTGATCCTCAGGGAGAGGGCACCGGAGGAGAGGAGTTGATCAAGAATCTCGAGGGCATTGCCCAAGGGATTCCAGACTATGCTCGGCTGGCGGACGTACCAATGGCATACCAGCGTCACACGGTGGGAGTTCCAAGTCGGATCCACCGAATCCTGAGACGCTTAGTGCGTGCAGTCACATGCTATCATGAGCACCATGCAGATTAGCTCTTAGGATTTATACCACACCTATTTTTGAGAGACGTATCGTCTCCGGATGTACTTAAGACGATTATGTATATTTTGACTTTATGTGACACACTCTATGTAAACATTTCGATATCTATATATATGTGCATATCTATTTCTGGATGGATCTTTCTTTACATGTGATGATGATTTATAAATTGCGCAAATGTCTGTCTAATACCAAATTTGCTACTGCATCTGTTAATGTATTCAAATGCCTAGGTATATGATGATATGTAATGTAGTCAAAATTCCTTTCCAGTAATCGAATACGCAAATACAGACGTAAGATGGACGGGTTTCTTACCGAATAGTGTCCGTTCAGTTGTAACACTACAAGCTGCGAATCTAGATATACAAGCAATTCGCGGATACCAAGGTTAACTGCCTCGGTTAATAATTCTAACACAACACTATATTCCGCGATGTTGTTCGTAGTACGTCCTAGACACACACCTTGCAGGTTGACCAACTCACCAGCAGGATCATAGATTACCCAGGCTGCTGAAGACAGATTCCTGGTACTGCGGGAGGCACCATCCGCGAAACCAAAAAATGGATGAATAGACATCTGCACAACCAGGAAGACCCGATCAGCAGAAAGATGTTTACAAAGCACACCACACTATACATGCACACAAATGAAAATCACACACCTATGTACACACACCACACCAAGAAATCACTTCAGGCATAGTACTTTTTGAGGTACAACCCATTTCTGGGCTGTGCCAGCGGAACCCCTTCATAATCTATAAGCTCGTAGGCCCCGTTTTTCAAAACGCGTTTTACTATATATGGCCCATGCCACATAGGCTGGAACTTACCGGCTCCAAGCTTATCATGTGCTTGATCGTACAGGAGGACGAGGTCTCCTTCGATAAAAGAACCGGGAGAAACAGATTGATCAAAATGAGTTTTGACCCTCTTCTTTTGTGCTTCGATAACCAAAGCAGCCAGACGACGGGTTTCATCTAACCGTTCCAGATACAGAAGACGTTCTTCCTCAGCAGAAGTATTAGGTAGAAGCTCCACAGCTAATTTTAACGAAGGAATCTCGCATTCAACCGGAAGAGTTGCTTCCAGGCCATACACCAATTGAAATGGTGTGAACCCAGTTGCACTCTTTGCGGATGTTCGGTATGCCCAGAGAGCTGAGAACAGTTGGAGATGCCAATTGGATTTGTGAATACCAACTGTTCGCTGAAGCATAGTGACCAAAACCTTGTTCACTGCTTCAACCTGACCATTCGCTTGAGGGTAATATGGTGTCGAGCTGTCGTGACGCAAGCCCAACGTTGAAGTCAGCTCCGCCATCATATAATATCGGAAGTGAGTACCGTGATCAGTGACGATGGCTTGAGGAACCCCGAACCGTGCAATAATGTGGTTGAATATAAATTGAGCAGCCATTTTCTCGTCAGCAGCTAGTGTAGGCATCGCCTCGGCCCACTTGGTGAAGTAGTCGACGACGACAATGATATACGCATGCCCCCCGGCCGAGTGAGGGTTACACGTCATAAAATCCACGCCCCACTTCGCAAAAGGACCGACGGTAATAACGGGATGCAATGGTAAAGGCGGCGCGCGCATCTTGCGCTGAAATATCTGGCATGGATGACATTTACGGACTGCAGTGATACAGTCTTTGAATATGGAAGGCCAGAAATAACCTGCTCGCAGAATCTTCTGGGCAGTAGCATACCCGGACATATGTCCACCACAGGCGCCACTGTGGCAGTCATTTAGGACCTTTTCAGCCTCTTCCAAGGTTAGGCATCGCCGGAGCACTGAATCTACTCCAATGCGGTATAAGGTATCTCCTACTATACGGTAGGGCTGGGACTGGTGCCGAATCCGACGGCGGGCAGCTTTATCCAACTCAGACCGAAACGTCGAGGTCTGAAGATACACTATTATGTCACCGTACCAAGGGTCACGAGTACTGATGAGGAAAAGCATTTCGTCCGGTATATGGTCTTCAGAGTGTGAGGGAGCAGAGTCTGTAGGGAGAGAACATATCAAATCCGCGAAGACCAGTGATTTAGTTGACTTAGCGGTAGTGAACTCTAAGTCAAAATCCTGCAGGATCACAATCCATTTGGAGTACTTGCCCCCCAGTAATTGTCTAGAGAGAATATACGTCATAGGGTTGCAGTCTGAAACCACTGTTATCGTACGCAAAAGATGTAATGGCGAAAGCGTTGTACAGCGTGTACTGCTACTAAACAACATAAACAACATGTTCATCACCATCATCGTCATCCTGCACCAAGACCATGGCTATGGTGCTAAATGCGGTGGCTAGATATAAAGTGAAGTCGCGGTGGTAGTCCGGAGGACGAAGCAACGGAGCATTGACAAGCAACGTCTTCAGCTTCTCAAAGGATTCCTGAGCAATTTCGTCCCAATGAAAGGGAACGTTCTGCTTTAACAAATGAGTGAATCCTTTGGCCACCTCGGCATAATTCGGGATAAAGCGCCGAAGAAAGTTCGCTTTCCCTTGTAGACTCTGTAACTGATACAGGGAGGAGGGTGATGGGAGATTTACGATGGCCTCGACCTTTAAAGGGTCAAGGCGAATTCCGTCTTTTGAGACTATGAATCCTAAAAGACGGCCAGCGTCAACGCAGAAGACGCATTTATGAGGATTGAGCCTGATATTGTAGCGTCTGCAACGAAGAAAGATCTGGCGGAGATGCTCAGGATGGTCCTCTCGCTTACTCGAATGGGCTGGCAAGTCGTCCAGATAAGGCTGAACGATATGGCGAATGTCATGAAAAGCGTAGGACATCGCACGCTGAAAAGTGGCTCCAGCGTTCTTTAAGCCGAACGGGAGTTTTTTATACGCGAAAGTGCCCCACGGACAGATGAATGTGGTCTTGTGTTGATCCTCAGGTGCAATATTGATTTGGTTATATCCTGAGAAACCGTCCATTAAGGAATAGATTTCACTCCCAACACATTCATCGATGATATGGTCTATAAACGGAGTGGGATAATTATCCTTTGGACAGGCGTGATTGATGTCGCGATAATCCACACAGACTCTAATCGTACCCTGCTTTTTATCGACAGGGACAATGTTAGACACCCATTCTGTGAGGGGGATGGGATAAATAAAACCTGCGTTCAGAAGTTTTTCAACTTCTGCCTTGATGGCGGCGGCTTTCCGAGGATGCATGGGGCGTAAGCGTTGGCGCACGGGTTTCACACCTGGATAGGTTGGAATCTCGTGCACTACGATACTGGGATCAATCCCCGGCATTTCCTCGTAAGACCACACGAAAACATCTCTGAATTCTTTGAAAAGCTCAGTATAGACTTGAATCTCATCGGGAGAACAAGTCACACCCACGTGAATATTCTCAACGATCCTCGGTTTAACGGAGATGTTGATTGGGATAGTTTGAGTAATGTTACTCAAGTTACCCTCCGAAAAAACCTCGTGCGTCAAAATGGGCGTTTGAAGAGGAGGGGTAGGAACCTGAGTAGCATAACGCTCCAGACAGTCAGTCATTGCCCCCAAGCTAGGCATAAAAGAGGAGCGATGATGTCCATTGCCCCAAGGCAGCTCCTCAAGAGACATAGTTTCAATGATAGCTTCATCGGAAGGAAAAGTCTCTCTGAGAGGATCAGGTGAATCAGCCTGACCAAGCCAGGGGGATTGAGAGTAGACATCGAGAGCCATGCTCAAAGGAGCATGCTGAGGAGGTGGAGGATCAGATGCAGCAACAATCTCACAGTAGTTGATCTCTACTGGCGTCAAAGGCATTGATTCTCCAAACTCATACACCTGCTCAGGCGTAGGAATAAGCCAGGGGTCATCAGACCTGGACATCATGTCGACTTGAGCGGTGTGCAGTGGTGGTGTGGGAAAGATACCCATGAGGACTGGGTCTTTGAAGAGACCAGGTCCTACACTGTCCAGGGGATTCGGAATTTGATCCACATATGGCATGTTGTTCTCAGAGGAAGAGGTGAAAAATGACAATTGATCCACCGTGACAATCTTGCCCTCGTGAGGGAACTTAATGAATCGAAAGACGGTGGACGGCACGCAAAGCATGGCATGGGTCTAGCTGCGGCCAAGAAGTATATTGTAGTTGAGTTTAGCGTCAACCACTTCCACTTCTATGTTGACATTTTTTCCCTGTAATGTGATCGCTAGACTCTTGAGAACGCCCAGGGGTTTAGATTCCCGACCATCAAATGCCTCAAGGGCATTAGGAGATGACGACAGGGCTAGAGAGCCGATGGCCTTCCAGCAAGCGGAGGACATAACCCAGGTAGATGCACCCTCATCCACTACGGCCCTATGAATGTTCAGACCGTTAATCCCGACTTGAATAACCAGAGCGATTTGATGTGGAAGCCGGGGAGTGAAATTCTCCAAATCGAAGGTGAGAAGACTCGAGTCGGCGGGATCAATGCCCCCGATCGCAGACAGTAAAGCCTTCCGTTGCGAAGGACAACTTTGAAGAACTTCTAGCGCAGACATGGCAGACGGCGCCTGTGCCAAATCCTCAACAATGTTGTAATGTTGAGCGGCACGAGCATTTGGATTATAAGAAGATCTTCGAAGGACACCTTTAGGAGGTGGCTTCACAACGGGTTCAAGAGTAGGCTTCTCGATTTCCAACGGACCAGAGACAGGTGGGGGAGGCGGCCCATCCGCAACTGCCTTCCCGGGTGCCTGCCGCGATTCGTTGTAATCCTTCGACCGCGTAGCGACAGAGATAGGTGCAACACTCTTCACCATGAAAACCTGAGACCCAAACGGTGCAGATGGTGACGGCTGTTCGACCATCTGGGTCTGCTGAGATGGAAATGGCTCTTTCAAAATAGCCGGAGTCCCTTTAGGGCCTTTAAGAAGTTGACTAACCTCGGATCGTCGTGGACAATCCTTAGTATAATGGTCCCCTTCACAGATGAGGCAAGGGTACTTCGGTTTACGCTGGGAGCCATCCTCAGTACGAGATTTAGATTCTAGTTTCGGGGCATCAGATTTAGATTTTCCTTTTCCCTTCTTCTTCCCCTTGGAGGATTTGTCCGCAGGATTGGCCTGAACGGCATTCACCTCCGCGGTTTTACCAAAATCGGATGAGGCGGGATTAGCAGAGGTATTGTTGGAAGAATTAGCCTTCTGCTTCCCATTCGAAGATTTCTTCGAATTCTGAGAGACAAAACCAATGACACCATCCACCGCAGGGGTAGGCGGAGCCTTAGAGGTCCCGGGCCGTGGAGCATCAGTCAAGATGTCATAAAGCGTGCCGGACTGAGAATAGACAAGATCCAGGTATTGGGCACGCACGATGGCTTGTTCCTCTGTCACGCATGCTCCCATCGCAATATCCTGAGCGATTTTATTCACAAAGGAGGTGGTGAACCAGTGAGTCAATATTTGATCAGGTATGTGAAACTTGATCAGTCTACGACGGCGCTGCCACTCATGAATGTGATCTGAGATGTGAGTGGCTTTGTCCTGCTTCAGGGAAGTCAGGAGGTGCGTCCCGGCTTCATACCGAACCGGTAACTAAAAATGCGTGAGGAAAGCCATGGCTAAAGAATTGAAATCTTGGAAAATGCCACGGGGTAACTCTATGTACCACTTAGCAGAAGCTCCAGTTAAAGTACGTTGGAAGAGGCGCAAACGGATTGAATCGTCGACCCAAGAGTTAGACGAACACCAAAGGTGATACGTCATCACATGCACCTGGGGGTCCTCTCCAGCTTTTCCCTCGAACTTGGGACAATCACCTGGTATCTTGGTGGGAACCGGAGGCCAATACGGATTATGTAAAATCGGATCATTGGTCAACTTTGAAACATCCGGCAGTTCCAAGGTAGCCAGGAACGGCAATGGAGGGTTAACTGCCATGCCAGGCCCAGGATGAGGTCCGGTACCCATACTCCACGATGGTTGTGAATATCCTTGCCCCCACGGGTTCTGTCCTGCAGGATTCTGACCGTAGGGGGCGTAGGTTGTATAACCAGACTGATTTGGATGCTGGTAACCATAGTGTGGGGCTTGATAACCAGGGTACGGACCCTGATTATGTGTCGGCCCCGTATAAGCAGCGTTTGGATTCGGCTGCTGAGTGTAGGTAAAACCGGGTGGAGGAGGATAATACTGAGAGCCTCTGGGGTGGTTATAGTTCGGTTGAGACTGACCATGAGGATAATAACCACCTTGAGGATAAGTAGGCTGCTGAAAAGTGGAACCCTGCGGAGCCTGATACGTAGGGCGCAACTGTTGATTAGGCTGCGGCATTGAATGAGTCGGCTGTTGAGCAGGGTGAATGGAATGAGCGGGCTGCCCTGAATGAACACGTTGACCCGACTGAGAGGGCTGACCTGAATGACCAGGTTGACCCAGATAGACAGGCAGTGCCGGTTGCGCAGGTTGACCTGGCTGTAAGTGAGCCCCAGGTTGTACCGGATGGGCCGGTTGGCCTGGAGGCGGGACACCGGGTTGTACCGGATGAGCCGGTTGACCTGGTGGTGGAACAGGACCAGGTGCTTGCTGGAAACTGGTTTGACCTGAAGCAGAACCATAGGATGGTTCCGGCTGATATGCAACATTAGAAACAACAGGATGTTGTGGTTGCATGGGTAAAGAAGGCTGGATTTGCCCCCAGGTTCATAGACCGGTCCCGGTTGGTACCCCGGCTGAGGCTGGACAGGTTGACCGGAAGGGCTATAATACTGTCCTTGCAGACCGTACGATGGCCCTTGCTGGCCCACAGGGTAGCCGTGGATGGGCTGCCCCTATGGGTCATAAGGATAACCAGGTTGTCCTGCAGGTTGGCCTTGGAAAGGCTGTCCTTGCGGGTCATAAGCCTGGTGATGGGGTAAACCTTGAGCATGGAGGAAAGCCTCAGGAGCGGGTAGATGCAAAATCTCCCTGTGCTCGTCATACTAACCTGGAAAAGCATACACGGGAGTACCATCCTGTGCATAGTGTGAAAAATAAGATCGGTAGGGATCTTGGGAGGATGGTCCAACCTCGGCGTTCGGCTGTTGCAAAGACAACTGATACTCCTCCAGAGAGATATTCTCCGGTATAGCAGTCACTAGATAAACATCTTCAGGAGTTGGCCCAGCCCTAGTAGCAGATGCTGAGACAACAGGAGAAGAGGCGGCCACACAGACAGTGGGTCGGACGAGAACAAAAGTGACGAGTGTCTGAGGAGACAACCCGGGTGTAGTAGCAGTTGGCCTCGAAGCAGGAGATGATATTCCCATAGAGGCTGCAGCGGAAATGATCTGACCCAGAGATCTGTATCCCTGTGGTAAAGAAGGACTGGCTGTTGACATGTTAGCCAGCTCAGAGTTGTCTCCCTGAAACAATCTTCGTGGGAAGAGCTGATAGTCTTCACCAGACGTTGGGATTTCCTCACCAGAATCACTCATGGTTGATCCTGCCATTAAATCTCGCAAGAGACGGCGAGGACTAGGAGGAAATACAGCAGCAACAAAAGGCGAACCCGATGTAAGAGAAAGGAAATCAGCTCCTAATCTCAATTCAGACACAAGGTCCGAAAAGGGCCAATTGAACTCAACTGGTCCTCCAAAGGGTTGCTCAGTGAGAACCGGTCCCCCGTCAGGAAACTCGGAAACAACAGGCTGCTGTGGTTCGACAGAGGATTGGGAAGCCTCCGAAGAATCGTCCGTGTAAGGACTACCAGTAGACAAAACCGAAGGTTCCGCCACTGTGGCAAAAGACCAGAGAAAAAGAAGCAAACACACACACGGGCTGAAAACGAGTTAAGACACACGATCAAATGGTCAACAAGCAATATCTAAGCGGGCGTGTAATCGTGGGTGATTAATTTTTACCACATTGAAAAGTAAGAAACTTTACCGTTTCATGTTTTAAGAGTCGAGAAACGATAAAAGATGACTCTATCTCTTTCAGATTTGACACAAGCGTGAAAGGACAAGCGCTTGACGGTATTTTCAAGTTTAGGGAGTCAGAAAAGACCAAATGAATGCTCAGGAAATACTAGGCACAAAGGGTGTACCAAATATCCGTGAACTGTAATATACACCTTGGTTTCAATAATGAAATAGAAATCGACCAAGGACTTTCCGTACGTGCAGGTAGTCTCCCCGAATGCTGTGTTCGGTGTATCACGGGTATAGGGCGGCAGACTCGGCTTCCTGTGGATAAAGGATTGAAAACCTAGAGGGGTCTCCCTTTATATACGCGATGGTACGGGGAGCACAAGTTCGTACTAGCGCTGTCTAAAGCCAAAAGGCGAACGACAGCTGCTAGGTTTAAAGACGCCGGAACACGTCTCTAGCCTAGACCTCTAAATATGTTTCGTTAGATTTCAATGTTGCCTTAGGTTAATTGGATAGATTTTAAGGTTGATCTTCGATTAAGTTTCAATTTTCAGGCCCTATCGTATGTAGTGTCTTAAAAGACTCCTAAATGCAAAGCTACATGCCACAGTCCAACATTTCGTTCGATGAAAACTAGTTACAGAAGAGTTGAGAGCTTTTACACAAACGAAATGATTGGAAGACAAACAATGAGATCTCTAATGCAACTAATGAAATTGAAAACTTTTCATTCAAATCACTAATCACTAGCAAAATCGAAAAGATTACAATTTGCACTAATTAACCAAAAGCAAAAGAGATTTTTTTTTTGTAATTTTCAATGTTTGATAGCTAAATGCACTAAACAAACTGAAAACAAACGGAACAACTTGAGAAACGATATTGAGAGAGCAAAACGAACAAATTTCACTCAATGACACAAGCAATCAAATCCCAAATCGACCAAAGTCTCTCAAAACCAAGAAAAAGACTCAAAGGCTCCAATGGACCGTGTGATCTAGGCCCAAAGCAAGACCAAACGAAATTTGAATGAAGGAATGAGCAATCACCCAAAAATCGCAACAAAACAATGAACAACTACTAAGAGGATGCGGAGGAGCAATCAGAAAGTCGACTGGACAAACGAAACACCAAAACTCCCAAGGAGGGCTCGATACACAAAGCCACTAGATGCCCTAGGGCTCAAAACGTGAAATCGATAGATAAAAGCAAACAACCAAAGGACGAAGGAAAATTCCCAGTCAAACAGGACTCCAACACACTCAGGTAGTCGGAAAATCAAGAAGGAAAGCACTGACCAGATCCAGAGAGCTCAAAACTAAGAAAACTCAAAAACCCTACAGGAGTGACGCGACTGTAAGGCTGTAACTGGCGCCAGAAAGCAATTGGCGCTGGCTAAACAAAAGCAACATGCGCCAATTGGCGCGACTGTCGGGCTAAAAAGCGCGCCCGTCGAGTTTCACAGCCAAAATTAAAAATGAACTACTCCAGAAGCAGATCAATGTAAACTAAGCAAACCAAGAAGCAAAAAAACAGCAAGAGAACCCAACCCAGAACGTTAACCAAGCAAGGAAAATCATAAAAAAATCAAACGAGACAATCCAAACGAGACAGTGAAAACTAGACGATCCCCAGCGGAGTCGCCAAATTGTTGAGGAGGTAAATCCCCTCTGCGGACAGAGGCGATCCCTACTAGCCCAGCAGGGGTCTAGCAACAATCACGAAATGTTACGATGCAAGTTCCTAGTTACGAATGAAAAGACCAAAGATGGAAGCCTACCTGGAATCCAATGCTACGATCCGAAGAAGAGAGCGTTCCCGTTCCTCAGCCTCGGCAGATCACGATCCTCCACGATCTCCGCAGATGGACACCTGCACATGCAAGAAACAAACAGATACAAGCATAAAATCCAGCATACGCAACTAAATATCAGTCAGAAAGGATACTGCTCATATTAACATAATTGAAAACAGAGTGGAACCATAATTGTAATCATTCATTAAATAACAATCGAAAGAGATTACAACCAATGTTCTAACGTCGTGGTCTGCTTCGGATGGGTCTCCAGTCGTTCACGTCTCGCAAACCTCGCCAGGGAAAGGGAAAACCTCTCCAGAGTCTCTCGACGATAGTCTCCTTACTTGAGTCGGCCTTAAGGGAAGGAAGAGGGCTCTTACAGCACAAAGGCTCTTGGGAATTTGGAGATTCAAAGCTTAGGCACTTCCAGACTAGCTTGCCATGGAATTGAGCAGGCTTTTATAGATGGGGAAGGAGGGAGTTGGGATCCCTATTATTGTGGGATTGGCCCTATCAACAAGGAAGGTTCCATGGGAGGTGGAAAACCACCTCCCTTCCATAGAACTCCCGTAGCCAAACCTCCCAACTCAAGATAGGCAATGGTTTCTGAGTTTGTTGAAACACAACTTCCGCCATCTTTATTTTAAAAACACTCCTTAAATTGGCTGGCGCGACTACTGCTCTGGGACAGAGCGCCAGTTGGCGCGGCCTCTTTGTAGGATTTTCCTCATTGGCGCGAGTGATGAACTGTCTGCCCACGCCAATGCAAAAGGAGATGTTTTCATGATTTTTTGCAAGGAGATGTCTTTAGGGCAATTGAAGCTCATGCTTAGAGGAATGCATTGATGATGATTTCAAGGCATGATAATGTTCATAGGTCACAAAATGGGTCCTCCATTGTGCGGGACGGGGAATGGTAGGGACGGTGACAAATTACTCGGTGGTAAATGAATTATAAGGCAAGAGCATCTCCATTGTTGATTGGTTTCACTGATTCTGATTGGGCTGGTGACCTTGATGATCGAAAGTCTACTGCAGGATATGTATTCACTCTTGGTTCAGGACCTATTATTTGGTCTTGTAAGAAACAAAGTGCCATCTCTCTTTCTTCGGCCAAAGCAGAATATCGCAATGCAGTTGAAGCCAACAAGGAAGCCATGTGGCTTCGTTAGACCCTGTTTGAATTTGGTCTTCATCAGCAACATCCAACTACACTTTGGTGTGATAATTAGAGTGCCATTCAGCTATGTAAAGATCCAATTCAGCATCAGCGAATGAAACACATTGAGCTCCACATACACTTCATCAGAAAGCTCATTCATGATTGTGTTCTTGAAGTGCAGTACTGTCCAACCAATGATCAAGTAGCCGATATCTTTACGAAGGCTCTCACAGAAGCGAAGTTTACCAAACTTCGATCCATGCTTGGAGTTCAAGAAAGTTGTCATTAAGGGGGGATAGGCTCTAATGCCTCCTTCCTTCTCCTATTGTGTCACTTTTGTAAATCCTTCAATCCTATCCCAATTTGTTCTTAAGGGGGGATGTTAGGATATTTCGACATATAGGAAATAGGCTCCTTTTGCGTCACCTTTGTAAATCCTTCAATCCTATCCCAAGTTGTTCTTAAGGGGGGATGTTAGGATATTCCGACACATAGGAAATAGTTAAGAATAACTTAGTCTAGTGTAGAGTTAGGTAAAGTGTGTTTCTGTACCATGTACATTTGTAACTTGTAATTCGACACCATTACTTGTAGTGACCCATGTTACCTCACTTAGATAATAACACTTGATCCATGGTTTAACACCGAATTGGTCCATGATCTCTATTTAAAGAGCATGGAGGGTCATTTGTCCTAAGTAATCGCTATAGAAATATATGTAACTTTTTCTTTACACAAATTGCTTGAAGTTGTAATATTCCCAATTAGCGATAGCTAATTGGAAATATTAACTTTGATCAATTTTGCCTTCTATAGTTAAAATATAAATAAAATTGAGTAAGAGGGGGACATAACTCACTAAAATAAAGTACACTCCCTAGTAGACTCAACATTATAACAAGTGGGCCAAGGGGGACCAAGAGACCACGTAGAGGGGGACCCACTTAGACCACGTGGGCATAGACAACGCAGTTGAGTTGGCAACGTGGGCCAAAAGGAGGTTACGTAGGAGATGATGGGACCTAGGGTTGAGAGAGGCCCATCGTTATAAAAAGGAGGAGAGCCTCCTCATTTCCTCATTCGAGTTTATGCATATTGAGTTGGTCACTTCGACTTTGAGCACGCTAACTGTTTAGCTTGTCTGCAACACTATTTAGTGCATTGAGTGTCTCCGTTCGGAGATCTCACCCTCAGCCCCGGGAGACTTCGAGTGCTTGCTCGAGTGAGGCATTCCCATCAGTATTTTGCAGGGAGGATCGGTGTTGGCATTCGTGGGAGGAGCAGAGCCATAGAGACTGCGCAGTCTTGAGTGGGAGGACGCAGTCCAACTTGAGGGAGCTCCGGAGTGGCACTATTTTGGAGGATTTTGGCCGAAGGATTAAGCAAGGGACCAACCCTTGCCTATTGGAGGCTTTTGGCCGAGTGGGAGGCCATATTTTGGAGGATTCCATTCAGCATCAGCGTGGCCCTTGGGAGGATAGCATAGATCCTCAAGGGAGGTATTTTCGGGGGTCGTCCATTTCAGAAACGCTCTCTGAGCTTTTCTGGGTATTGTGAGTAGAGGCAGATTCCATAGTTTCAGCTCTTTCTGAGTAGGGGAGCAGCCCCAAATACTCATATTATTCCAACAGTAGCAGTAGCAAGGCAATTTTCCAGCAGCTTGGACGCAGAGCAGAAAGCAGCCATTCCATTGATATTCTGAGAGTATTCCTACACTTGCCTGGTGCAAGTCGAGGTGCCATCACTCTGATCACCTCTTGTACTCATTTCTATTTCTCAGTATAATAAAATGGCTCAGTATTCTCTCTATTTCATGTGTATCTGCTTCATGTTCTATTTATAGCATTTTGTATCTTGTTGTATGCTTTGTATTACTGGTTATTTCCCTTTCGGGATATTACAGTGGTATCAGAGCTCATAGACCTAGCTCAGCCTGTGGAGCAAGTTGTCTATGACACCGGGAGAGAAGTCATACATTTGCTACAAGGGTAGGAAGTACCATGACAGAGAACGTAGGTTGCAAATCACCTACGGAGAGGGTGACTGCGTTCCAATAGTGGACGTAGAACAAGAGGAGCCAATGGCAGATGATAGTGATGAAAAGAAGTTTGGGGAAATGCTCCTCAAGTCAGTACAGGATCTATCGAGGCCGATTGAGGTGATGGGCCAGCGATTTACTGCTGTAGAGGCTAGACAGCGTGAAACCCCAAGGGGTTTTCAGATTGGTAAGGGATCAGGCACATCCCACCATTTGCAGAAGCACGATGCCACTCAGCACATGGCATCACATGCCCCCACACGTTCCACTATGCCCACTTTTCTGGGTGCAGACACTGGGGCAGGAGCACAGCAAGAGCCAGAGCCTGGTCACATGGGTGATTATTTTGCTGAGTATCAGGCATATGGGCAGGAGTTCAGGGATGCCCTTTCATTCAGAGATTTTGTTCAGCTCCAGCGGGACAGCAGACCTCGCGACCATCACAGAGGGCACCGACATTATCACGAGGGAGACACCAAGCGTACAGTGAGTAGGTTCCATTTGCCCATGTTTGATGGTTCATCAAACAGTTCAGCAAAGGCATGGGTGGAGAAGTTGGATATATACTTCTAGCTCAACCAGATGGCAGAGACACAGGCCATCAAGGTGGCAACCCTGCATCTGGATGGCGAGGCTCGGGATTGGTGGTTCCATGGGATGGTTACACTCGGGCATTCGACAGTGACTACATGTGCCGAGTTCACCCGAAGATTGATAGAGAGGTTTGATCGGAGGGATCCGGAGGAGCATTTTGTTGAGTTGACGAGGCTCAAGCAGACCGGGAGCCCAGATACTTATATCTCAGATTTCCTGAGACTTTCAGTGATGGTGCCAGATCTATCTGCGGCACGGATGATTTATATGTTCATTGAGGGGTTAGCAGAGCTGCTTCGGGGATTGGTCAGATCCACTAGACCAACCACACTCCATGACACAGTTGGCAGGACTCGGGATTTGCAGGATGCCTTACCCAGGACCAGGATGCCTTACCCCCAGAGACAGGCTTTCTAGCCTAAGGGGAAGGATGTGAGGATTCCGCCTCCAAAGGGGAATTCGGGTAGGGGACAGTTGGATGATGATGCCAGGAGGGAGTTGAAGAATAAGAGGCTGTGTTTCACATGTCAGGAGCCGTGGGCGCCAGGACACAGATGTGTTGCGGGCAAAGCACACGTTATTGAGGTCTTCTCCGAGAGTAGTGGGGAAGAGGATGATGTAATATTCCTAATTAGCGACAGCTAATTGGAGTATTCGATTTTGTATAGTTTTGCCATCTAAAGTTTGTAAATAAATAAAAAGTGAGTAGAGAGGGTCTAACTCACTTAAGTGAAATAAAACATCCTCCTAGTAGCACAACGTTATGACTTAAGGGGAGCCAAGGGGGGGGCAAACACCACGTAGAGGAGGGGACCCACGTACACTCTAGAAGCTTCTGCGCAGATGAGGATGAGCACGTGGAGGAGAGAGAGGCTACGTTGGGGTTTTGGAGGGAAACCAACATTATAAAAGATGGAGAAGCCTCCTCATTTGATTCATTCTGGAGTTGATGATTTTGAGCTAGACGTTTGTCTTCTTGAGCACGCTGGTTGTTTAGCCTGTCTGCAGCACTGTTTAGTGCATTGAGTGTCTCCGGTCGGAGATCTTGCCCTTAGCCCTGGGGGACTTCTAGTGCCTGCTCGAGCAAGGTTAGTTCTTCAGTATTTTGTGAGTAGTTTTGTTGTTTGGGTTTGTTGCGGAGCTGGAGCTTATAGAGACTGCGCAGTCACTGGGAGAGAGGACGCAGTCCTTTTTGGAGGTGCTCTGGATTGGGGTTTCTGCAGGAGATTCAGCTGAGATTTTGAGCAGAGGGTCAGCCTTTGCCCACAAGAGGATTTTGGCGAAGTTTGAGGAGGAGTTTCAGCTATTTCCATTAAGCCTCTGCGCAGAGCCTTGGAGGCCAGCGTAATTCCCTGAGGAAGCATTTTCTGGTGATTTTCGGGGGTTGGCCATTTTTGATATGGTTTCTGGGTTTTGTCGGGATTGGTGAGAAGAGGAGGTTTGCAGATTTTCGGCTCATTCCGGCAAGGGGATCAGCCCCTAGTCTTCAGTCCATTCCAGCAGTAGCAGCTACACGGCAGTTTTCCAGTAGCTGGGACGCAGTTCATAGAGCAGCCATTTCCAGTATTTTCTGAGAATGTTTCGTCACTTGCCTTGAGCAAGATTAGGTGCCATCACTCTGATCACCTATTGTACTCCATTATATTTCTCAGATTAATAAAATGGTTCAGCATTTCTTCTCTATGTTTTCTGGATGACTTGCCGTAATTTCTTTCTCTGTTATTATATTTCTGCTGCACTGTTATTTATTTGTATTTTTGAGCATTCTAGTTCTATACCACTTGGTGTGTTTATCTTTCACTCTTAGACAGAGTCTGGAAAGGGCCAGGTAGCCTCCAGATCTCGTCCTCTCTTAGAGGCGGAATATCTGATAAATGCCCTCCCAGTCCATCTCTGGTTGGAGTTTGCCGTGTTTTGGAGATATCCCCGAAACGGTATATTATAGTGGTATCAGAGCATAGTTCTGGCTCACTTATGGTCTATGACACGGGGGAATTCATATATTTGGTGCCATCGAGGGCAGTGAAGCAAAGACCGTGAGCGTTGGTTGAGAATGTCGATGAGAGCTGGCGGTGGTTCGGTGGTGGACATAGAGGAGAGAGAGAGCCCGGACAGAGAGAGGAGCAGAGGAGCCCGTATTAGATCTCGGGGAAAGCGCAGAGGGCCGATGCGGCGTATGACACAGAGGCCAAACAAGCTAGGGAGGCATTCCTCAAATCTATGGCAGGATTTAGCTGTATTGCATCGAGGTGATGGGTCGAGATTCACCGCTCGAGAGGCTAGACAACCGTGAGACCCCACGGGCTTCAGTAGGAGAGGATCGGGGACATCCCATCATTTGTCGACATCCCACCATTTTCCGGAGCAGGGTGCTACTCAGCGTGATACTCCTCAACGGATGGCTTCACGTGCACATACCCGCTCTACCATGCCCACTTTCCTAGGGGAAAATACAGGGGCAGGAGCCCAACAAGAGGCAGAACCTGGACACTTAGATGAGTATTTTGCAGAGTATCAGGCCTACGGGCAGGAGTTCAGGGATGCTCTCACATTTCGAGATTTTGTTCAGCTCCAACGGGACAGTAGACCCCGCGACCATCATAGAGGGCACCGACATTACCATGATGGAGATTCCCACCGCACATCTAGCATATTCCATTTGCCTACGTTTGATGGCTCATCAAACAGTTCGGCAAAGTCTTGGGTGGAGAAGTTGGACATCTATTTTCAGCTTAACCATATGTCGGAGACGGAGGCCATCAAGGTGGCGACATTACATTTGGATGGTGAGGCCTAGGACTGGTGGTTCCATGGGATGGTGACACTCGGGCATTCTACTGTGACGACATATGCCGAGTTTACTAGGAGGTTGATGGAGCGTTTTGACCAGAGGGATCTGGAACATCACTTTGTTGAGCTGACGAGACTCAAGCAAAATGGGAGCCCAGAGACTTACATTGCAGATTTCTTGAGGGTTTCAGTGATGGTGTCAGATCTATCCGCAGCTCGGATGATCTATATGTTTGTGGAGGGATGGGCAGAGCTACTTCGGGGTCTAGTCAGATCTACTAGACTAGCTACACTCCAGGATGCTATTAACAAGACCAAGGACTTACAAGATGCATTGCCCAGGACACAGACACCTTACCCCCAGAGACAGGGTTTCCAGCCCAAGGGGAAGGATGTGAGGGTTCCTCCTCCCAAGGGGAATCTAGGATGGGCACAGGTAGATGATGAGGCCAGGAGGGAGTTGAGGAAGAAATGGCTGTGCTTCACTTGTCAGGAGTCGTGGGCACCAGGTCATAGGTGTGCTGCTGGAAAAGCACACTTCATTGAGGTCTTCTCCGATGATAGCGGGGAAGAGGATGAGGAGGACGATGAGGAGGCAGGAGATAGTCAGACGACCCAGGATTAGTTGCCGCCTCCACCTCCAGGGACAGGAGGTGCAGCTTTTGCACCCACAGGAGGGGCCCTTGCAGCTTTGCGAGGAGTTCCTAAGTATTTGACGCTACGAGTACGAGGGACAGTACGTGGCCAACGAGTATCAGTTTTGGTTGACAGTGGGGCGACCCACAACTTCATTGATGCACAGATGGTTGAGCGGAGGGGTATACCGACCAAGAGCTTTGACGAATTTTCAGTCTTGGTCCCAAGAGCCCAGACGATGTAGTGTGCCCAGTATGTTCTAGAGTTGGCAGTGACGATGGGTACTTACACCGTGACCGATCAATTTTTCGTGGTCAACATACCAGATACCAATGTGGTGCTAGGTGTTCAGTGGTTGATTACTCTGGGGAAGGTCACCATAGATTGGGAGGCCTTAGAGATGGAGTGGGATGACAAGAAGACCGGGAAGCATGTGAAGATCCGCAGGATGCATACTTACCCACCTCAGAAAGTTTCGGCACACCGGATGGAGGCATACTTCCGGAAGGGAGACATAGAGTGGGCGGTTGAGCTGCGGGCATTAGAGGCAGAGACCACCGTTCGAGCAGTTCATCCAGATATACAAGCCATCTTTGACAGGCATGAGGTAGTTTTTGGGGATATACCACCAGGTCGGCCACCAGATAGAGGGTTTGAGCATACCATCGAGCTTGAGCAGGGTATTCAGGCGGTGATCACTACACCCTATAGGCATCCCAAAGCCTATCGGGATGAGATTGAGAGGGCCATCCAAGAGTTGTTGGCTCTTGGACACATCAGACCGAGCACGAGTCTGTTTGCTTCTTCTATAGTGTTGGTGAAGAAGAAGGACGACACTTTGAGGATGTGCATTGACTACAGGGCCTGAACAAGAAGACTCTGAAGAAGAGGTACCCTATACCCAGGATCGATGAGTTGATGGATGAGCTGAGAGGAGCTAAGTTCTTCTCAAAGATTGATTTGAGATCAGGGTACCACCAGATTCGCGTGAGGGAACAGGACATTTCCAAGACTGCCTTTATGTGTCATTATGGGCACTTTGAGTTTTTGGTTATTCCTTTTGGGCTGACCAATGCAGCAGCCACCTTTCAGTCTTGCATGAACCATATCTTCTGCAGTCATCTAAGGAAGTTTGTATTGGTTTTCTTCGATGACATACTCATATACAGCAGGACTTGGGAGGAGCATCTCCAACATATAGAGGCGGTACTACGCATCTTGGAAGAGCAACAGTTTTATGCTAAGCTCTACAAATGTGAGTTTGGGATGACAGAGATGTTGTATTTGGGTCATATTATTGGAGTAGACGGAGTGAGAGTCCATGAGGAGAAGATTAGAGCCATCAGAGATTGGTTGGAGCCGAAGAAAGTGATAGAACTTCGAGGGTTCATTGGGATATGTACCTATTACAGGAAGTTCGTTAGAGGTTTTTCACAGCTTGTTGCACCCCTTACAGATTCGACGAAGAAAGGGGCATTCAGTTGGTCAAATACAGCGCAACAAGCCTTTGATAGGCTCAAGGAGGTGATGAGT
This sequence comes from Pinus albicaulis, assembly GCA_034641835.2. Lineage (NCBI taxonomy): Eukaryota > Viridiplantae > Streptophyta > Pinopsida > Pinales > Pinaceae > Pinus > Pinus albicaulis. Next base: position 117,230 of record JAXQQM020082145.1, on the reverse strand, counting down.
AGTTGCCCAGTGCTTGCATTGCCGGATTTTACGCAACCATTTGTTTTGGAGTGTGATGCGTCGGGAGAGGGGATCGGCGCAATATTGATGCAGGAAGGTCACCCTATAGCCTTTGAGAGTCGGAAGCTCCTTCCGCACGAGAGGTTGTATCCTATATACGACAAGGAGATGTTGGCCATCATGCATGCCTTGGCCAAATTCCGGCAGTATCTGGTAGGGAACAGGTTCAGGGTGAGGACTGACCACAACAACCTCAGGTTCTCTTTGGAGCAGAAGCAGCTACAGGAGAGGCAGTAGAAGTGGATCAGTAAGATCCAAGCATATGACTTTGACATTGAGTATTTCAAGGGTAAGAATAACGTGGTAGCAAATGCCCTTTCACGTAGACCAGCCACGTTATCTCTTATGAGCTTGGATACAGATTGGAGGGATTGGAGGGCTCGACTTTTAGTTGAGTACTCTAAGGACAGATTTGCATGTGAGGTGCTGGATGGACAGGTGGAAGATGAGAGGTACAGGGTGGTTGATGAGATCATCTATTATAGGGACAATATCTTCTTGACTGAGGGATCTCAACTTAAGAAGAAGATACTCCAGGCATCACACAATTCTCCATTGGCAGGCCATCAGGGGTTTACCAAAACCTACAGGGGCATTAGAGAGAGGTTCTCATGGAAGGGCCTCAAGGAGGACGTACTCCAGCACGTCAAGGAGTGTGATGTTTGTCAGAGGAATAAGGGGGAGATGAGCCATCCCGCAGGATTGTTGCAGCCAATTCCCATTTCGGAGGGGAAATGGGAGAGCATTTCGATGGACTTCATCATAGGGTTGCCCATGGTGCAGGGCAAGGATTGTATCTTTGTCGTCGTTGATCGACTGACAAAGTATGCGCACTTTTTCGCCATATCCGCGCATTACACAGCAGCACAGGTGGTCGAGCTATTCTTCAGAGAGGTTTTCAGGCTGCATGGTCTTCCTAAGACCATCATCAGTGACAGGGACAACCGTTTCATGGGCGGATTTTGGCAGGAGCTTTTCCGACAAGTGGGGACGGAGTTGACACCGAGTACCAGTTACCACCCACAGATAGATGGACAGACAGAGATAGTTAACAAGTGGCTGGAGGGCTACTTGCGTAACTATGTTAGTGGGCAGTAGCGAGCATGGTTGAGATGGTTGCATTTGGGAGAGTATTGCTACAACTCGATACAACACATGTCTATTGGTATGTCACCATTTTATGCTTTGTATGGGTACCATCCTTTATCTTTTGCTGACGTGATGTTCGGTGCTAGCAAGGCTCCTAGAGCCAAGATTTGGATCCAAGAGAGTCACGACATCCTCCGAGCTCTCAAGGACAATATGGCTATAGCACAGAACCAACAGAAGCTGTATGCTGACAGAGGTCGAGTGGAGAGACAGTTTGAGGTAGGGGACTTGGTCTACCTACGGTTACAGCCATACTGACAGTCATCGCTGAAGCAAAAGGGAGCTGAGAAGCTCAAGCCTCGCTTTTACGGGCCATATCGGGTGATACGCAGGATTGGGCAGGTTGCGTATGAGTTGGAGCTGCCCCAAGGCAGCAAGATCCACAACATTTTCCATGTATAATGCCTGAAGAAGGCGCTGGGGTAGCAAGTGACAGTGAGAGAGGAGTTACCACCTACTGATGATGAGGGGGCACTTGGTGTTGCAGCTGGAGGCCATTATTGATACCAGGGAGAGGCAGTTATGGAGCAGGACGGTATGGGAATACTTGGTGAGGTGGAAGAATTTGCCAGATGAGGATGCCACTTGGGAGAGCGAGAAAATTTTGCAGCATCCATCACTTCAGTTGCTTGAGGACAAGCAACATTTCGCCGGGGGAGACTGTAATATTCCTAATTAGCGACAGCTAATTGGAATATTCGATTTTGTATAGTTTTGCCGTCTAAAGTTTGTAAATAAATAAAAAGTGAGTAAAGAGGGCCTAACTCACTTTAGTGAAATAAAACGTCCTCCTAGTAGTGCAACGTTATGACCTAAGGGGAGCCAAGGGGGGCCACACACCACATAGAGGAGAGGACCCACATACACTCTAGAAGCTTCTGCACAGATGAGGATGAGCATGTGGAGGAGGGAGAGGCTACGTTGGGGTTTTGGAGGGAAAACAACGTTATAAAAGATGGAGAAGCCTCCTCAAATGATTCATTCTGGAGTTGATGATTTTGAGCTAGACGTTTGTCTTCTTGAGCACGCTAGCTATTTAGCCTGTCTGCAGCACTGTTTAGTGCATTGAGTGTCTCCGGTCGGAGATCTCGCCCTTAGCCCCGGGGGACTTCGAGTGCCTACTCGGGCAAGGTTAGTTCTTCAGTATTTGTGAGTAGTTTTGTTGTTTGGGTTTGTTGCGGAGCTGGAGCTTATAGAGACTGTGCAGTCATTGGGAGAGAGGACACAGTCCTTTTTGGAGGTGCTCCGGATTGGGTTTTCTGCAGGAGATTCAGCCGAGATTTTGAGTAGAGGGTCAGCCTTTTCCCACAGGAGGATTTTGGCAGATTTTGAGGCGGAGTTTCAGCTATTTCCATTAAGCCTTTGCGCAGAGCCTTGGAGGCCAGCGTAATTCCCTGAGGAAGCATTTTCTGGTGATTTTCGGGGGTTGGCCATTTTTGATATGGTTTCTGGGTTTTGTCGGGATTGGTGAGAAGAGGAGGTTTGCAGATTTTCAGCTCATTCCGGCAAGGGGATAAGCCCCTAGTCTTCAGTCCATTCCAGCAGTAGCAGCTACACGGCAGTTTTCCAGCAGCTGGGACACGGTTCATAGAGCAACCATTTCCAGTATTTTCTGAGAATGTTTCATCACTTGCCTTGAGCAAGATTAGGTGCCATCACTCTGATCACCTATTGTACTCCATTATATTTCTCAGATTAATAAAATGGCTCAGCATTTCCTCTCTATGTTTTCTGGATGAGTTGCCGTAATTTCTTTCTATGTTATTATATTTCTGCTGCACTTTTATTTATTTATATTTCTGAGCATTCTAGTTCTATACCACTTGGTGTGTTTATCTTTCACTCTTAGACAGAGTCTGGAAAGGGCCAGGTAGCCTCCGGATCTCGTCCTCTCTCAGACGCAGAATATCCGGTAAATGCCCTCCCAATCCATCTCTAGTTGGAGTTTGTCGTGTTTTGGAGATATCCCCAAAATGGGATATTACAGATGAGTATGATGACGTGGAGGCAGGGGGCAGACATGCAGCGCAGGACCATTTGCCACCTCCACCACCAGGAGCAGGAGGTGCAGCCTTTGCACCCATAGGGGGTACCCTTGCAGCATTACGGGGAGTACCCAAGTATTTGACGCTGCAAGTCCGAGGGACAATATGGGGGTAGCAAGTATCAGTACTGGTGGACAGTGGGGCAACCCACAACTTCATCGATGCACAGATGGTAGAGAGGAGAGGCATACAGACAGAGAGCTTAGATGGATTTTCAGTGTTGGTCCCAAGAGATCAGACGATGCAATGTGCCAGATATGTTCCAGAGCTGGCAATGACGATGGGCACCTACACAGTGACTAACCACTTTTTCGTGGTTAACATACCGAATACCAATGTGGTATTGGGTGTACAGTGGCTAATCACTCTAGGGAAGGTCACCACAGATTGGGAGGCCTTGGAGATGGAGTGGGATGACAAGAAGACCGGGAAGCATGAGAAGATATGGGGAATGCACACTTACCCATCCAAGACTGTTTCAGCTCACTGGATGGAGGCAGACTTCCGGAAGGGAGACATAGAGTGGGAAGTAGAGTTGCATGCATCAGAGGCTGGGACTACCAGGCAGACGGTTCATCCAGAGATTCAGACCATCCTTGACAGGTATGCCATGGTGTTTGGGGAGATACCACCAGGTCAGCCACTGGATCGGGGATTTGAGCATACTATTGCGTTAGAGCAGGGCATTCAGGCCGTCATTACCACACCCTATAGGCACCCCAAGGCCTTTCGAGACGAGATTGAGTGGGCTATCTGTGAGCTGTTAGCCCTTGGACACATACGGCCCAACACCAGTCCTTTCGCTTCTTCGGTAGTGTTGGTGAAGAAGAAGGACGGCACATTGCAGTTGTGCATTGATTACAGGGCTTTGAACAAGAAAACCATGAAGAACAAGTACCCTATACCACAGATTGACGAGATGATGGATGAGTTGAGAGGGGCGCAGTTCTTCTCAAGGATTGATTTGAGATCTAGGTACCACCAGATTCGCGTGAGGGAACAGGACATTCCCAAGACCGCTTTCAGGTGCCATTATGGCCATTTTGAGTTTTTGGTGATGCCCTTCAGGCTAACAAACACACCGGCCACCTTCTAGTCGTGCATGAACCACATCTTCCGCAGTCACCTGAGGAAGTTTGTGTTGGTCTTCTTTGATGATATATTGATATATAGCAGGACATGGGAGGAGCATCTCCAACACATAGAGGCAATGTTGCGTATTTTGGAGGAGCAGCAGTTTTATGCTAAGCTCTCCAAGTGCGAGTTTGTGTTGACGGAGATGCTATATCTGGGACACATTATAGGGGTGGATGGAGTGAGGGTCCACGAGGAGAAGATCAGGGCCATCAGAGATTGGCCAGAGCCGAGAAACGTGACAGAACTTCGAGGGTTTGTAGGTATCTGCACCTACTACAGGAAGTTCGTCAAGAGTTTCTCTCAGCTTGCTACACCCCTAATAGATTTGACGAAGAAGGGGGCATTCAGTTGGACAGATACAGCGCAGCGGGCCTTTGACAGGCTCAAGGAGGTGATGAGCAGCTGCCCAGTACTTGCATTGCCAGATTTCACGCAGCCATTTGTTCTGGAGTGTGATGCATCGGGAGAGGGGATCGGTGCGGTATTGATGTAGGGAGGTCACCCCATAGCTTTTGAGAGCCGGAAGCTCCTTCCACATGAGCGGTTATATGCCATATATGACAAGGAGATGCTGGCCATCATGCATGCCTTGGCCAAATTTCGGCAGTACCTGGTAGGTAACAGGTTCAGGGTGAGGACTGACCACAATAGCCTCAGATTCTTCTTAGAGCAGAAGCAGCTACAGGAGAGGCAACAGAAGTGGGTCAGCAAGATCTAGGCCTACGACTTTGACATCGAGTATGTCAAATGGAAGAACAACGTGGTGGTTGATGCAATTTCACACAGACCAGCCGCGTTGTCTCTGATGAGTTTGGACACAGATTGGAGGGCTCGACTTTTGGTGGAGTACTCCAAGGACAGGTTCGCTTGTGAGGTTCTGGATGGACAGGTGACGGATGATAGATACAGGGTGATAGATGAGATCATCTACTACAGGGATATGATCTTCTTGACTGAGGGCTCTCAGTTCAAGAAGAAGATACTACAGGCTTCTCATGATTCACCATTGTCTGGCCACCAGGGGTTTACCAAAACCTACAGGGCCATCAGGGAGAGGTTCTCATGGAAGGGCCTCAAGGAGGACGTACTCCAGCATGTCAGGGAGTGCGAAGTTTGTCAGTGCAACAAGGGGGAGATGAACCATCCCGCAGGTTTGTTGCAGCCTCTTCCCATTCCAGAGGGGAAGTGGGAGAGTATTTCGATGGACTTCATCACAGGGTTGCCCATGGTGCAGGGCAAGGACTGTATACTCGTCGTCGTTGATCGACTGACGAAATATGCACATTTTTTTGCCATATCCGCACACTATACAGCAGCACAAGTGGCAGAGCTGTTCTTCCGGGATATCTTCAGGTTACATGGTCTTCCCAAGACCATTGTCAGTGACAAGGACAGCCGCTTCATGGGCGGATTTTGGCAGGAGCTTTTCTGGCTGGTGGGGACAGAGTTGACACCGAGCACAAACTACCACCCATAGACAGATGGGCAGACAGAGATACTCAACAAGTGGCTGGAGGGCTACTTGCGTAACTATGTCAGTGGGCAGCGGAGAGCATGGCTGAAGTGGCTGCACCTAGGAGAGTACTGCTACAACAACACACATCACATGTCTATCGGTATGTCTCCGTTCTATGCATTATATGGTTATCATGCTTTATCTTTTGTCGATGTGATGTTTGGTGCCAGCAAGGCTCCCAGAGCCAAGGATTGGATCCAAGAGAGTCAGGACATCCTCCGAGCTCTCAAGGATAACATGGCTACAACATAAAACCAGCAGAAGCTGTATGCCGACAGGGTTCGGGTGGAGAGACAGTTTGAGGTAGGGGACTTGGTCTACCTACGCTTGTAGCCATACGGACAGTCGACTCTGAAGTAGGAAGGGGCTAAGAAGCTCAAGCCCCGCTTTTATGGACCTTACACGGTGATACGCAGGGTTGGACAGGTTGCCTATGAGTTAGAGGTGCCCCAAGGCAGCAAGATTCATAACATTTTTCACGTATCATGCCTGAAGAAGGCTTTGGGACAGTAGGTGACAGTGACAGAGGAACTTCCACCGACGGATGATGAGGGGCATTTGGTGCTACAGCCGGAGGCCATTATTGATATCAGAGAGAGACAGCTGCAGAGCATGACAGTCCGGGAGTTCTTGGTGAGGTGAAAGAATTTGCCGGATGAGGATGCCACTTGGGAAAGTGAGAAGATTTTGCAACATCCATCACAATTATAATATTCCCAATTAGCGATAGCTAATTGGAAATATTAATTTTGATCAATTTTGCCTTCTATAGTTAAAATATAAATAAAAGTGAGTAAGAGGGGGATATAACTCACTTAGAATAAAGCACACTCCCTAAAGTCACCTAGTAAAATCAACGTTGTGACCAAGGTGGGCCAAGGGGGTCAAGTGACCACGTGAAGAGGGACCCACTTGGACTGTGTGATCATGGCCAATGCATTTGACTTGGCAACATGGGCCAAATGGAGGCAATGTAGGAGACGGTGTGGCCCAGGGTTGAGAGAGGCCCATCGTTATAAAAAGGAGGACAGCCTCCTCATTTCCTCATTTGAGTTTATGCATATTGAGCTGGTCACTTCGACTTAGAGCACACTGGCTGTTTAGCTTGTCTACAGCACTGTTTAGTGCATCGAGTGTCTCTGTTCGGAGATCCCATCCTCAGCCCCGGAAGACTTCGAGTGCTTGCTGGGGTGAGGTAGTCTCATCAGTATTTTGCAGGAGGATCGGTGTTGGCATTCGTGGGAGGAGTAGAGCCATAGAGACTGTGCAGTCTTGAGAGGGAGGATGCAGTCCAACTTGAGGGAGCTCCGGAGTGGCACTATTTTGGAGGATTTTGGCCAGAGGATTGAGCAAGGGACCAGCCCTTACCTATTGGATGCTTTTGGCAGAGTGGGAGGCCATATTTTGGAGGATTTCATTCAACACCAGCGTGGCCCTTGGGAGGATAGTGTAGATCCTCAAAGGAGTTATTTTCAGGGGTCGTCCATTTCAGAAATGCTCTCTGGGCTTTTCTGGGTATTGTGAGTAGAGGCAGATTCCAGAGTTTTAGCTCTTTCTGAGTAGGGGAGCAGCCCCAAATACTCATCTTGTTCCAGTAGTAGTAGCAACATGGCAGTTTTCTAGCAGCTTGGACGCAGAGCAGAGAGCAACCATTCTATTGATATTTTGAGAGTATTCCTACACTTGCCTAGTGCAAGTCGAGGTGCCATCACTCTAATCACCTCTTGTACTCATTTCTCTTTCTCATTATAATAAAATGGCTCAGTATTCTCTCTATTTCATGTGTATCTGCATCATGTTCAGTTTATAGCATTTTGTATCTTGTTGTATGCTTTGTATTACTGGTTATTTCCCTTTTGGGATATTACAGAAGTGGCCGCATTGGCTCGAGCCGTGGACTGTTTTCCTCCTTGAGGGTTTTAACCACGTGATTATACTGTTGTACTATTTGTGATCTGTTTGTGAGCGGTGACCTTTGGTTCTTGATCTACGAAACTTACCCTGTAAATTCCTACAGTTCTAAGTCTCATTTTTGGTAGAGAGGCTTAGACATCAGTTATCCAGAGAACCCAGAAACCGTTTGTGGAAATTCCACTCGGATATGACTTTATTAAAATAATTAATTATTTTAATGCACCCCTAAGTATAAACTTAGGGAAATTAAATAATTAATGGGTATTAATAGAGCAAAGTGTGAATCTTCTAGAAGACGAAGATCAAGTCATCTTTTAATCTGAGCCATTGATTAAAGATATAATCTTGGCCGTTGATTCATCAACGAGAAGACTATAAGATGAAACTTGAGGGCCATTTGGAAATCAAGCCGGGGACACTCTCAGTACCTGAAGGAAATCGATTCTGAAGCAAGGGAAATCAATTTCAGTGGGTGAGTTTGTAGAGGATGGGATTGCAGAAGTAAAAGGAGGAGGGAGGACTTAGTTATCGGGAATCAGAACTCAGGAGGGTGAAGGGAAGGGTGAGTTAATTAGCAGCAAGAACCCCCCCCCATGCAGAATCCCGCAGTCCAGAGAGGGACTGCGCAGAGTATTCACGCTGGATGACGTAGAGGGTGAAGGAGGTCACCCCGAGTGCCGAAAATTGTCTGGAAGGTCTACAAAATTCAACCAGGTGTTTGCTAATTTTCTTCTGCTCATCAGAATCCTGTAAATGTACTCACCATTTCTGAAGATAAATATAAAACCCTCATCTGTTGCACCGGTTTTCCCACATTGTGTTTTTCTGGGGACAATTGTCCAAAAACATCTGTGTTCTTGTGGTTATTTCTATTGTGCTATTGATGTAAATTATCTTTCTATTCTTATGCTCTTAACGGTAGTGAAGATCTGCAAATGTATTTATTTTGGAATTTACTGAAGCATCTATAAATAAATAATCTTATAAGTAGGAGAAATAATCCAAGTATTACAGAAATATTTTCTCTTGAAAATTTCACATGGTATCAGAGGGAATGGCTAAAAACAGGAAGGGAGGATCTGCCATGGACCAAAGGAAGGGTTCACGCAGTCAAAGGGACTCACACAGTTCTCTAGAGCATGCAGAAATGTAGAGAGAACATGACATGAATGTGCTAGCATCCAGACTAGAGGAGGATCTTGCCTGTGTTTCAAGCACAACTCCTCCAAGTGTTTGGTATATTGACAATGGAGCATCTGCTCATATGACGGGGTTCGAGAATGTTTTTCGAGCTATCAAGAAGAGCAGATGAATTTCCAAATAACTATGGGAAATAAGGCAAAATGTACCCCCATAGGGAGAGGTACCATAACATTACAGACAGAGAGAAGCAACAAGATTCGATCGACAAATGTTCTGCATGTACCAGGGTTCGGGTTGAATTTACTCTCGGTGTCTCAACTTCAGAACAAGGGCTATGACTTATACTTTATTCAAGATAAGGTGTATGTCAAACACCCTAACTAGAGCAAAAAGGCGCAAATTGGAGTAAGGAGTCACAAGCTGTATAAGCTCCAGATAGAGATCTGAATGAGTTATGGCAGAGAAGGATGGAGCATCTACATCATGGAGCCTTGAGGATTCAAAAAAATAATGTCATAGGGGCTCTGGAACTCAGCACAAAGAAAGACGAAGTTTGCAGGGGATGCTACTAGGGAAGTACGCTAAGGCAACATTTCCAAGAAGCAGCAGCAAAGCCAAAGGTGTATTAGAGTTAATACACTCTGACATTTGCGGTCTGATGTCCATAATAGCTCTCAGTGGGGCAAAGTATTTTTCCACCTTCATTGATGATTATTCCAGGAAAACTTGGATCTATTTTCTGAAGACCAAAGATGAAGTCTTTAATCGGTTTAAAGATTTCAAAGCATTGGTGGAGAACTCTACAGGAAAGAAGATCAAGAAGTCGAGGTCAGATAACGATGGAGAATATATTGATAAAGACTTCACCAATTTCTGTGGACAGGAAGGCATCAAGAGAGAATGGAGAACTCCTTACAATCCAGAACAAAATGGAGTTGCGGAACGGAAGAATCGGACCATAATAGAAGCTGCAAGGGCAATGTTGTACGACCAGGAGATGCCCAAATTCTTATGGGCAAAGGCTTGAAACACAGCAGTTCATATTCAAAACAGAGTTCCCAATAGAGACTTGGGAAAGGTTACTCCCGAAAGTGTGTTCACAGGCAACAAGCCAGAAGTGAGCCACATCAGGATATTCAACAACATAGCATACTGCCATGTTCTAGAGGAAAAGAGGAAGAAGCTGGATCAAACTGTAGAAAAGGGTTTTCTGATGGGCTACAGTGAGAATGCAAAGGCATACCGCGTCTATATTCCAGAGAGCAGGAAAGTCGTGGTAAGAAGGGATGTAAAATTCCTGGAGGAGAAAGCCTTTAGGAAATCTCGAGAGATGGCCAGAGATACGTAGATAGAGGAAGATCCACTGGTACAGCCTCAACGACCTATGGAGGAGAGGTCCAGTGCCTCTCCAAGGCACAATCTCTCTGAGGGAAGCTCCTCCGACGAAAAACAGGAGGAAGAACAGGTGAGACCCCCCACCACTGATGGGAGACCGAGCAAAGAACTCCAACAGATTCTTAGAGATGCAGAAGGATTTGTTGGAACACCTAGAGAAGGGAAAAGGATAAGGAAACAACCTGACAGATATCAGGCACTGGTAGCTCAGGTTGGAGAGCCTTCTACCTTTCGGGAAGCAGCTCAACATCAAGTATGGGTAGATGCCATGGTGGAGGAGTATAGCTCCATCATGACAAATGATGTCTGGGAGGTAGTCCCTAGACCACAGGACAGATCTGTTGTAGGATCCAGATGGATCTACAAGATCAAATATGTTGCAGATGGCAGCATAGAGAAATTCAAGGAAAGATTTGTAGCAAAGGGGTATGCCCAGAAAGAAGGCAATGACTATGAAGAAACCTTTGCTCCAGTAGCACGATACACTTCTATCAGATCCATCATCTGTCTGGCAGCGTAGATGGGATGGGAGATTCAGCAGATGGATGTCAAGACTGCGTTCTTGAATGATGTGATAGAGGAGGAAGTGCACATAGAGCAGCCAGAGGGCCTCGAGGCACATAAGAAAAAGAATCATGTTTGCAGACTTAAGAAAGCCTTGTATGGCTTAAAACAAGCCCCTAGGCCATGGTATGGTGGGATTGATGGCTACTTGCAGAAGATGGGGTTCGTCAAGAGCGACGCAGATCCAAACTTATACTACTTGAGAGTAGGAGATGAGTCGCTTATTCTTGTTCTGTATGTGGATGACCTGTTTTTGACGGGGTCATCCAAGCTCATCAAAGACTGTAAGGAGAGTCTGGCATCAAAATTCAACATGAACGGCCTAGGGCAGATGCACTATTTTCTTGGTTTAGAATTCTGGCAGTAGGAAGGGGAGATCTTCCTAGGACAAGGAAGGTGCACGACAGAAATTCTGAAGAGATTTCAGATGAAAGACTGTAGACCCATGGCCACGCCAATGATTAATAACTGGAAGAAGATAGACACATCAAAGGATGATGACGTTGATCCCACATTGTACAGACAGCTCATCGGGTCATTGATGTATCTGGTCAACATGAGACTAGACATCTGTTATGCAGTGAATACCCTCAGTCAGTTCATGGTGGAACCAAGGAAGGTTGATTGGGCAGTAGCCAAACATATTCTCAGATACTTGAGAGCGATAGTCAAGTATGGGCTAAAGTACACCAAGGGAAATGATATCCAATTGATTGGGTTCACAGATGCAGACTAGGCTGGAAGCACAGTAGATCGGAAAAGCACCAGTGAGTATTGTTTCAGCCTCGGATCAGGAATGACCTCCTGGTGCAACAAGAAACAGAAGTCCATATCACTGAGCTCAGTCAAAGCAGAGTACATGGCAGCAAGAACATCTTCGTGTGAGGCCATATGGCTCCACAAATTGCTCTTGAACTTACTCAAGAAGCGGATAGAACCGACAGGGATTATGTGCGATAATCAGAGTTGCATTAAGATCTTTGAAAATCCTTTGTTTCATGAGCGGTCGAAGCACATTGACATTCGGTGTCACTTTATCAGGGACTATGTCCAGAGGGGAGAAATACAGTTGCAATACACTCCTACAGGAAAACAACTGGTAGATATCCTCACAAAGGCTCTAAGTAAGACCAAGTTCACTTACTTCAGAGAGAATATGGGGATGGCTGAGAACCCCTTCTACTAGAGGAAAGGGCGGTCTTCAGAAGAAGAGGGAGCTGCAGTACGGATGTTGCAGTGACAGGGAAGCTGTACAGGAAGCAGTAGCGCAGAGATGAGGGGCAGCAACGCAGAGATGAGTGGCACCAGCCAGGACATCATCAGCGCAGCAGATGGTGTAGAGTCAGAGCAGTACAGTGGTATCCTGCTTAAACACTTTCCTCGCTAAGAGGGAGTGTTGATTTCTATAGCATCGTAAAGTGTTCTAAGTCTCATTTTTGGTAGAGAGGCTTAGACATCAGTTATCCAGAGAACCCATAAACCGTTTGTGGAAATTCCACTCGGATATGACTTTATTAAAATAATTAATTATTTTAATGTAGACCCTAAGTATAAACTTAGGGAAATTAAATAATTAATGGGTATTAATAGAGCAGAGTGTGAATCTTCTAGAAGACGAATATCAAGTCATCTTTTAATCTGAGCCATTGATTAAAGATATAATCTTGGCTGTTGATTGATCAACGAGAAGACTATAAGATGAAACTTGAGGGCCATTTGGAAATCAATCCAGGGACACTCTCAGTACTCGAAGAAAATCGATTATAAAGCAAGGGAAATCGATTTCAGTGGGTGAGTTTGTAGAGGCTGGGATTGCAAAAGCAGAAGGAGGGAGGACTCAATTATCGGGAAGCAAAACTCAGGAGGGTGAAGGGAAGGGTGAGCTGATCAGTAGCAAGAACCCCTCCACGCAGAATCACGCAGTCCAGAGAGGGACTGCACAAAGCATTCACGTTGGATGACGCAGAGGGTGAAGGAGGTCACACCGAGGGCCCGAAAATTGTCTGGAAGGTCTAGAAAATTCAGCCAGGTGTTTGCTAATTTTCTTCTTCTCATCAGACTCCTGTAAATGTACTTTCCATTTCTGAAGATAAATATAAAACCCTCATCTGTTGCACCGGTTTTCGCACATTGGGTTTTTCTGGGGACAATTGTCCAAAAACATCTGTGTTCTTGTGGTTATCTCTATTGTGCTATTGATGTAAATTATCTTTCTGTTCTTATGCTCTTAACGATAGTGAATATCTGCAAATGTGTTTATTTCAGAATTTACTGAAGCATCTATAAATAACTTATCTTATAAGTAGGAGAAATAAACCTAGTATTAAAGAAATATTTTCTTTTGAAAATTTCACATGGTATCAGAGGGAAGGGCTAAAAACAGGAAGGGAGGATCTGCCATGGACCAAAGGAAGGGTTCACGCAGTCCTCTAGAGCATGCAGAAATGTAGAGAGAACATGACATGAAGGTGTTGGCATCCAGACTAGAGGAGAATCTTGCCTGTGTGTTAAGCACAACTCCTCCAAGTGTTTGTATTTGCTCATATGACGGTAATATCCCAACGGGGAAATAGACTCAAAGGTGAATACGTAAAAACAAATGCGCTATATAGAACAAAATGCCGCAACTAGAATATGGAGCAAGTACACATAAAATACCAGAATGCTAAGCCATTTTATCAATTCTGAGAATACATGTATGGGTACAATAGATAATCAGAATAAGTGCACCTATCCTTGCACGAGGCAAGTGAAGAACCCTCTCAGAAAACAAGAATTGGCTGCTACAAGGACTGTATCCCAGCTGCTGGAAGAAACTGCCGTAAACTGCTGCTGCTGGAATGAACTGAAGCTAGGGGCTGATCCCCTTGCCGGAATGAGCTGAAAATCGCCAGATCACCTATACTCACCACCCCGGACAAAACCCATAAACCATATACAAAATGGACCACCTCCGAAAATCACCCCCAGAACCCCTCCTCCTACAAAAACGCTGTGCCTCCGTGACCGCGTGCTTTCCGGGCGGGAAAACGCCGGGAGAGGGGTGTGCGGCCTCCCCGCAAACCTCCGCCTCTTCCCCCGAAACAACAATCTCCCAAGACTGAAAAACGCTGAAAACCACCACCAAATCACCTCACAACTGCGCTGCACAACAATGACTGCGTCCTCCTTGCTGAAACTGGGTCCTCTCTCCTAAACTGCGCAGTCACTCCAAGGGGCTGCTCCTCTGCAAACGTCCAACCAAAAACCACTGCAAATCACCTACAGAAACTGAAGGAAATACCTTGCTCGATCAGGCACTCGAAGTCCCCCGGAGCCAAGGGCGAGATCTCCGACCGGAGACACTCAGTTCGCACTAAACAGTGCTGCAGACCGACTAAACAACCGGCGTGCTGAAGTAGACAAAAGTCTAGCTCTCAATATCAATATCATATCAACAATGCCAAATGGAGTGAGAACCCCACCTTTTATAGTGCTAGCTCCCTCAAAAACCCTAACTGCATCCTTGACCTCCTCCTTGACCTGCGCAGTTACCTTAGGGTCAGCGTGAGGCCTTCCCTCATGTGTGTGTGGACCCCCAAGGCCACCCCTTTAAGTCACAACGTTCATCAACTAGGAAAGCACTTTATTTTATTAAAGTGAGATGACCCCCTATTTCTCACTTTATTTATTATTTTAGCTAAAGGCGGCAAAACTATACAAAAATGAAATATTCCAATTAGCAGTGCTAATTAGGAATATTGCAGTCTCCCCCGGCAGAACGTTGCTTGTCCTCAAGCAACTGAAGTGATGGATGCTGCAAGATCCTCTCATCCTCCCAAGTGGCATCCTCATTCGTTAGGTTCTTCTCGAGCCAAGCAATGCTTGAACAAGCATACTCTTCTAGCCGAGTTCTAATCGATACGCAAACAAAGCTCCGGTCCCAATCGAAAACCTCTCTCCGTCTCCTGCATCACCCTGATACGAACGGATATCTTAATGCCAGGATCCCAAAGTGACCTATCACAGTACCAGCCAACCAATAATACTCCCGGATCCCATCGCCACCGTGGCCAATAATCGCACAAGTCCCACGGCTCAGACTGTGCACTGCCTCTAGCTATGACCAATGCTCTAAGAGGTGAAGACCACCAACAAGCATCAATGCTCCCGGGCTCCTGCTTATGCTACCCCTCCAACTACATACCAACTCATCACCTCTCTCCAATCCAAATCATGACTCAATCCCATGCTGATCCTGCTCTCCTGAAATTGGGAAGGAGTCCTGAAGTAACGACAACTGGTGCCCTCCTGCCGACTAGGATCTGTAACATCTACTATGTCCAAGGGCCCCTGCTCCACTGTGCTCCCTACGAAGAATACCGTACCATCAAGAGGGTACCAACTCATGATCTCCCACCAGTCCATCTTGGAGGAAGCATCTGATGTAGCAACAACAACTGCATGTGGAACATGCCTGGAAGGTTGCCGCCAACCCGTAATCATCTCCCACTGCCAAACTATCACATCTACCTCCAACATCTCTAGAGGATATGGATCTGTAGCTGCTGTCACGGTACTCGGTGTATGTGCATCTGACTGCTCCACCTCAAAGGATGACCCCAATGCTAGCCACATATCCATCATAGGCTCAATGTGGGCACCCATCTGGACCTCACCCAAGGAAATGTCATGTCTGATGTCCATAGTATCCTCCTCTGCTGACTCAGGCTCCATCATGTGCTGCTCTAGCTGAAGCGCCACAAGTGACTCATCACCCAGAGTATCTCCTATACCGTCCCCTGACTGCTCACCCTACACACTATAATACGGCTGCAATCTACTGTCATCATGCCTGCATGACTGCTCTTGCTCCACAGAAGCAACCTCAACTGATCCTGTGGACTCATATGAAAGAGAGTCCTCACCCTGGCATACAGAAGGAATGCCCTCTTGTTCTACCTCCGCCACCTCATCTGCATTGAATATGCCATCCACCCTCTCGATGAAGTGTCGATACAATGTCTGGAGTCCAGACGCATGCTGGGATGCTACCTCTGCCGAACCCAATATCCTCTGCTCATGCATGATCTCAACATGCCCTGAGGGAAAAATGATGCATGTCTCCCTCATGACCTGCTCCCCAAGCGTAGGCTCAGCAATGACTAATGTGCCACCACTGCAGAGGATCATCTCATCCCCTAAACTGTGGCTGTCAACTAGCGTACTGACCCCGTGCCACTGCTGAGAAGTCTCTCGCCTAGTGTGCTGAGGGCCATCCAAATATCTTGGGTGTGCCTCACGGACCTTGTTGCTCATGCCCAAAGTGCCAAAGGACAACAACAAAATCAGTTGTGCCCATGAGTGATGTAGAAGAGTGTCGGATGTGTGAGTCCCCACAGATACCATCAAGTATCGCTCCTCTGTCTCCTCATCGATCCTGGGTGAAATACCCCCAAAGGTAAGCCCAGTGTCCCCGTCTGTGAGTCTCCCTGGATGCAATACTCTAAGACCCTGCTGTGCCGTGCTGTACGCCCTCGCAAGCCACCGGTCATCCATGTACTCCTCAACATGCCACTGCACACTACGGTATACCCCTGAATACTGCTGGATACCCCATGCTACTGCTGTACCACCCTGTACCGTCTCGTGCCCTGACTGTGTCCAGGAATCTGTCACTCCCCGCGTGCTCTCAATGTGATGTGGGGCACTCCTACTCCACAATGCAGTCCCACACACTACGGTACACCACCATGTAGCTCCATGTCCACCAGTAGTCCACTGGTCACTGCTAGAGGCTCCCACACATCCATGGATGTGATGTCCTAGAGCTGTGCCTCTACATATCGGACTACCACCAATCGGTATCGCCATGTCCACCGTCGCATCACTATACCCGCCGACAAATGGATCATCACTGCAAATCCTTCTCGAGGGGTCCGAGAAGTGAATCTCCCTATGGGTCAGTAGTGTTACCACCACTGCTCGGCTCCGCTGCGTCCTCTGTGCCCCCCACAAAGGTGAAGAATCCTTGGCCCCATACAAGGTGCCATCTAGTGGCCTGCCAATGCCACCTCCTCCGACAAGCTCCTGCCAAGGTGTGCTGACCACCCCGTGATCCCGTGTATGAATGTCATGCCAAGACAACCTAGGGAGTCTTCCCATAAACTGGTTGGCCACTGGAGCTGACCGAAACTGCACATGCTCTACTGCTAGGCCAACTGTACTCTCCAAGACATAGTCAGCCGACCTGCCTAGGAAACGATAGGTGATCCCACCTGGATCCCAATGCCAATCTGGGGTTCCTGTATTCCCCATGCATAGAAACTCCTGCTGAGCTACACTCGGATCCATCACTATCTCCATAGCCCGCTCCACCGAGTACCAACTCAAAATCTCTCTCCATCCAACCTCAACATGTGGATGCTGTACCCTGTGCAACTCTGATCGTCTCATACCGCTATCCAAGTCAACATATGAGATCTGACCAGGTGGCTCTGCCTCTCTCTCTCCAATGGGAAGAGATGACCCAACAACACTGCTAGTCCCATCCATGCATACCTGAAGGGGAATGATCTGATGCTGCAATGTGCCCTCGGGTTGTACCATCAGGGAATCCAGTTGTTCCCCAATGCGGGCCAACTTGGCGGCCGACTCGGCACAAGCCACTCTCATGCCCTCCAGCTCCTGGTCCTGCAACAAAATGGCCTCCCGTACTGACGTGGTCTTCCCTCTCAAAGCTCGAAGGTCTGTCCGAAGTCGATGATACCGCTGTCTGCGACCATCATCCAATACCTCTGTATCTCCTAGTGCCTCATCGATAGTGGATACATCTCCTGATACCTCACCCATCTGTCGTGTGCTGCTACCACCCGAAGACTCGGACATGGCTCTAGTCATCACCTCAGTGGATGGCTCTACTAGGGTAGGCTCTACCTTCTCCACTACGATATCAACCGACACGGTCAAGGAGGTCTCTAATGATGGTGAGTCCTGTGTCACACTAGGTGTATCCTCGAACTCCCTGCAATCCTGTGTGTCCTCATCCTCCAAGTGCGAGGTAACCATTTTAATAGTTTTCCTCTCCGATACTCGGTCAAGCTGGAAAGAGGTATCCAACTTGTCCACCCAAGCTTTTTCTGAGCGCCTGGATGACCCGTCAAATGTCGGTAGATGGAATCTGTCCACTGTGCGCTGTAAGCCCCCATCATGTGAGCGCCTGTTCCCTCTGCGAAAGTTGTGGGGTCTACTATCACGCCGGAGCTGAACAAAGTCTCTGAACGAGAGAGCCTCCATGAACTCCTGCCCGTATGCCTGGTACTCTGCAAAATAGTCACCCATGTGGCCTGGCTCCGGCTCTCGCTGTGCTCCTGCCCCTATGTCTTCATCCAGAAAAGTGGGCATGGTAGGACGTCCCTATGTCTTCATCCAGAAAAGTGGGCATGGTAGGACGTGTGGGTGTATGTGATGCCATATGCTGAGTGGCATCATGCTCCGGTAAATGGTGGGATGTGCCTGATCCCTCACCAATCTGAAAACTAACCTCCAACGCAGTGAGTCTCTGTGACACTTCCTGCATGTGTTGGAGTGCCTTTCTAAATCTCCTCTCATCATCATCACTTGCCATCGGCTCTTTCTGCTATGTGTCTACAGGCTCCTCAGAAACTGCACGGCTGCTGCAAAACCATACTGCTGCTTAACTTCGACCTCCGATTTACCCACTGAAAACTACTCAGAAAATTCCAAGAATTTGGGAAGGTGATCCTTGCCCAAAACCCAGAAAAACCCAGAAAACGTTTCTTCTAATTCCAAACTTCAAAATTTGACCCTTTATATTTTGGCCCTTTTTCCAATTGCGTTTTTGGTACTGCAACTGCTATTGCTCTCCAAAATTCTAGCAAGCCTCTGTATGATCTCTTTCCCGATGTCATAGACCACAGGCTGAGCCAGATCTATGCTCCGATACCACTGTAATATCCCCAACGGGAAATAGACAGTAATACACAGAAAAACAACAAGCAGCTATATAGAACAAAATGCCGGAACTAGAATATGGAACAAATACACATAAAATACCAGAACGCTAAGCCATTTTATTAATCTGAGAATATAAATGGGTACAATAGATAATCAGGATAAGTGCACCTATCCTTGCAAAAGGCAAGTGAAGAACCCTCTCAGAAAATAGGAAATGGCTGCTACAAAAACTGCGTCCCAGCTGCTGGAAGAAACTGCCGTAAACTGCTGCTGCTGGAATGAACTGAATCTAGGGGCTGATCCCCTTGCCGGAATGAGCTGAAAATCGGTAGATCGCCTGTACTCACTGCTCCGGACAAAACCCAGAAACCGTGAAGCAAATGGATCACCTCCGAAAATCACCCCAAAAACCCTCCTCCTAGAAAAACGCTGTCCCTCCAGGAACAGCGCAGAAGCTCAAGGAAAATGCTGGGAAAGGGGCCGAATCCCACCTGCAAAACCTCCGGCTGGAATAACAATCTCCCAAGACTGAAAAACGTTGAAAACCAGTACCAAATCACCTCACAACTGTGCTGCACCACAATGACTGCGTCCTCCTTGCTGAAACTGCGTCCTCTCTCCTGAACTGCGCAGTCACTCCAAGGGGCTGCTCCTCTGCAAACTTCCACCCAAAATCCACTGCAAATCACCTCAAGAAACTAAAGGAAATACCTTGCTCGAGCAGGCACTCGAAGTCCCCCAGAGCCAAGGGCGAGATCTCCGACCGGAGACACTCAGTTCGCACTAAACAGTGCTGCAGACCGACTAAACAACCGGCGTGCTGAAGTAGACAGAAGTCTAGCTCTCAATATCAATAACATATCAATAATGCCAAATGGAGTGAAAACCCCACCTTTTATAGTGCTAGCTCCCTCAAAAACCCTAACTGTGTCCTTGACCTCCTCCTTGACCTGCGCAGTTACCTTAGGAGCCTACGTGAGGCCTCCCTCATGTGTGTGTGGACCCCCAAGGCCTTCCCCTTTAAGTTACAACGTTCATCTACTAGGAAGCACTTTATTTTATTAAAGTGAGTTGACCCCCTCTTTCTCACTTTATTTATTAATTTAACTATAGGCGGCAAAACTATACACAAATGAAATATTCCAATTAGCGGTGCTAATTAGGAATATTACAGTCTCCCCCGGCAGAACGTTGCTTGTCCTCAAGCAACTGAAGTGATGGATGCTGCAATATCTTCTCATCCTCCCAAGTGGCATCCTCATTCGGCAAAAATTGCTTGTCCTCAAGCAACGCTTGAACAAGCCTACTCTCTAGCTGATGCTCCCCACCGATACTGCAAAATGTGCCTGGTTTTTTTTAAGAAATTGGCTACCTAGTTACACTTCGACAACGGCGCCAAAATGTTTGGTCAATCTAGTGTGTCCTAAATTGCCGCATTTAATTTGTCAATCCGGGATTCTAGTCGATGAAGTGCGGCGCACTATATGTGCAAGATAACTTATTTCTTAACTTTTTGTCGTTTTTGGTTTTCTATGGTGAAATTGAAATTCTAAAATGAAAACAAGTATGGTTATATTTTTTCAAGGAAATGATATCCCCTATAATGATTTACCAACTTGAAACTTAAAAAGGAATTTGAAATTTTCAATGACAAAACTTGAAAGGAAATGAAAATGTACTGCTGAAATGAAAAGATGTTGTAAGTCTAATAAATCAAAAACAGTGAATTAGTGAGCATGAAACTAAACTATTCTTGCTGCTGTCTAAACAAAAAGAAACTATGCTTAAAGAAATTCAAAATTGCAACAAAGTAAATCTAAATCAGATTACATCAATTTATCTTCCGATCCTTCATCATTAGTCCAGCTATGATTTTCGGAAGTAACCATAAACAACTTGAGTAACTGATATCTAACTTGCAGAA
This sequence comes from Pinus albicaulis, assembly GCA_034641835.2. NCBI lineage: Eukaryota > Viridiplantae > Streptophyta > Pinopsida > Pinales > Pinaceae > Pinus > Pinus albicaulis. The sequence continues at coordinate 96,427 of JAXQQM020082145.1, read as the reverse complement.
AGTAAACTAATATCAAACCATACATTCATAATTCAATCCCTCACCATCAGTCCAACTGTGGCTTTCGGAGGTAACTGAAAATGCCATGCACAATTTAATATTTCTAATTTGCAGAAAGGAAACTAATACCAAACTACACATTTCATAATACAATCCCTCACCATCAGTCCAGCTGTGGCTTTCGGAGGCAACTGAAGATGTCATGCACAATTTAATATATCTAAATTTGCAGAAGGGAAACTAATACCAAACTACACATTTCATAATACAATCCCTCACCATCAGTCCAGCTGTGGCTTTCGGAGGCAACTGAAGATGTTATGAGCAGTTTAATATATCTAAATTTGCATAAAGGAAACTAATACTAAACTACACATTTCATAATACAATCCCTCACCATCAGTCCAGCTGTGGCTTTCGGAGGCAACTGAAGATGTTATGAGCAGTTTAATATATCTAAATTTAACTACTGAAGCAAATAAGCAAAACTGAATTAAACAAAGCAATACTGAAATTAAACAGAAACTAAGAAAAAAAAATTAGCAGCAGAACAATGTTAATTCCATGTCATTAGTCAAAAAGCTATGCAAATGCCCGGGCTGCCTATCTATAACTTGAAATAAGAACACTGATCAGTGATTAATAACATAAAACATGAGAGACAGAAGTAAAATGGAAAACATGAAATACTATAAACAGAAATGAGACATATATGCTATGAGAGATGCAATGTATAAACATGTGAATGAATTATGATATAATGAGCTTGAAGGAAACAAAATAAGAACTATACAATAATGCACAGAACCTTGGCAAGTGCAGGGGCCCTCTACACCAGCCTTGGCAAACGATCTTCAAGTACGAATTATGTTGGAAAACAGAGTCTTCTTATATTAAAATGCAGTCATAACAGTGAAGTAGTATTACGGCTCAAAGGCAGCGTAATTACATTACAGAGCAGACTAATAAAAGATAACAAATACTAACATCGACTAACTCTATATGCGTATGCAAACACGTTATATATAACAAAAGAAATATAACTGTCTCCTAAAGTTTATGCTGGTGGAGAACACGTAGACCATTACGTCCACGGATCTAGGATCATGGCCGTGTTGGAAAGTAAATATATGAGGAGTGGATGCTTGAATTCGACTATGGAGCCATGTACAGATGTCGACTTGTCCTCCGCAACTCAGAAACGGCCGTATGAACCTTTACGTGACACGAAACAGAGCCCTGTCACCGTAAGACTCTACGGTTGACTTCCATGTGGACGCCTTTGACCGTGGCTTCTTTAGATGAGTTTGCTCGAGCCAATAGGACACGAACCATGTCCACATCATTCCTGACTTGCCCATGTGGCTCGTTTTCCCTGTAGACACCTGTAACATAGAGTTTCACAAAATAGCTGCGGAAAGTTGCAGCAGCTGCGGAAAGTGGCAAGATTCCGCAGCTAAATGAACAAAATCTAAATCAAACAGAAGACACAAAAATATAGTTAAAAACCATGTTAGATGCTCTTTTGCAATTAACATACAATGATATTGACAATTTGGGAGGTTCAGGTGAGTGAAAAAGGTATAGAAAAGTGTATGGAAAAGATGCAGAATTGAGACTCAACATACCCCCACTGTGAAGGTGTTGCATGTCCTCATGCAACCAAAATTTTGATATTCCTTCCTTAGTTCATGTGCCTTGACACTTCAACCAGCACATCCAATCCTCTCCTCCTCTTCCTTGGTGCTGCCAACATTCTGGGTTTCTTCATTAAGCACCTAAATTTGATATTAACCAGTGCTCTGCTCAACTTCTGGCATTTCCTTTTCAATTTCTTGTTCTTCTTCTGCCAAATTCCCAGATGTAGCATGGTATTATCATGGATGATTTTGTCCAGTTTGCCTTGTTCTTTCAATGTCTCATTTTCATTTTTGATGTGTCAATTTAAAAGCTCTAGTTCAAAGATTTCCTGTTTTAGTGATTGGACTAAATCATTCTGTACTGTATGAGGTTGGATGGATGAAGTACTGGGACCTGTAGCTGCCTTTTCCAAAGATTCTATATAGTTATATACTTCCTGCTGCTTGGGATCTATTTCAGGTGTCATTTTTGTTGGGCTATTTCCAAAATGCCGTGAAGGAGAGTTATCTTCAAAATCTGGCTGAGGAGGGCTCACATCAACATCTTGCTGAGAATGGGATGGACTATGGTCAATGTCTGACTGAGAATGAAATGAACCAGGTTCACTAACTGACTGAGATGGACTATGGTCAGCTGGGGACTGTTCAGATGTCTCCTCTCCCAAATCAATGAAATGAGGACCCTTCACTTGCGTTTTTCTCAATTTCCCCTTAAGTCTGTTGCTTCTTCTCACACGCTGTGGTGCACTATCCTTTTGTTTTTGTTTTCCTTTCTCATGATCCCTCACACAACTGCTGGACTATGGACTGAGATGGTGCACTCATTGACTGAGAATATTCTGGTTAAAGGCAGAGGGAAAAGGCTGTTTTACGGTCTAAATCCAGAAGGGCTGTGCGTAATTCTAAGTCAATTTAATGATGTATGTACTGCTGGGTTGAGCTTCTTGGCATTATTTTTATGAATGTAGATATTCTTTTAGTTCTTCCAATGTATCATTGAGCATGTAATCTACCTTCTTGGAGATATCTAAAATACCCAATAAAAGACACACATACACAGAATTAAGGTTCCAAACACACAGATTTAATTTAATTGCAGCGAAAAGATATTCGGGAGTGCTGTATTTCAATGAACATTTGCAGTAAAATTAAATGGGGAAACAAATCTGTACTTAAAGAATTACCTGGAACGCTGTTGATGATTTTGAGAGCTGTGATGATAGTTCTCCTCCCAAGTTGTTGTTGATGAACAGAACAGATTACCCAAAACAACAATCCTCCCAGCCGATCTAGGAGCAATCCTAGACCCAGAAGAGTGATCTTCTGCCCCCGTGCCCAGAATCCCAGAACGGTGAAACTCTCCTTTTAGAACTCTGCGTATCCCTCAATTCCTTGTTAGCCAGAATGTACAAATTTTCTTCTCTCAACTGTCCCCTTACTCCTTCACATCCTCCCCCTTATAACCATCTCCCCACCGCCTTTCACTCCCGAAGATCTTTTATCTTATTTATGAGGGTCTGCCACCATTTAAGGCAACCTTATCTTCATTTAAGGGTATATTTAATGTTTGAGATAAGTTTTTGGGATTAAGTGTATTAAATATCTTCGTTGAGTCTTTATCCACTTACGTAGAGGAGATGACTTTATGGAAGCTTAATTTGCATTATGTTTGTTTAATACTTAATTAATTTGGTTTAATTTAAATGTTTTTATTTATAAGTTAGAAATGGGTGTGATAACTTTATGTTGGTTTATAATTTAATTAATTTCCCTTAATTAATTTATATTATTATTTTATTGGATCATCCACGTATAATTTTAACGATTATACTATTTATCACTTAGGTATGGGTCATTACATACTTCCTCCCTTAAGAAAACTTCGTCCCGAAGTTAGGGCTTCATATACTTATATCGATAATTATGTTTTTAGAGATTAGGGCACAAGTGAGAAGGTTTGTATTTTTAAGATTGAATTTTCGTTTGTATATGCATGTTTCTTTTCTTTGATATTTATTTGTTACTTCACATCTCAACCGCCTCTGCAGACTATTCTATAACCACCCTGTCCTTCCTAATCTCTTCCATTTCCTTCCTATCCGTCCTCTACAGGAATATGACCTGGCATCAGTTTTACTGATCCATTCATAGACCTTAAGGATATCAGCGTTAATTATATCGACCTGATATGCTTGTAGGCATCCGGCAGTCATCATCACACGTCTAGGGGAGCGTGACTCGCACAGTCCTCCCATGACTCCAGGTATTGGAGGATAAACAGTGGCAACACTTCCACCCCTCCCAGTAGAACCAGGGTCCACACCCTATCATGGAATCACATGGAGTCTCAACGTTCTGGGATTCTGTCATCACGTCTATTGTTTCGGTAATCTGTGTTCTGCGAAGCAATCACTGGTACACAATCTGCAATGTAAACACTTGTACACATATTACAACATATGCATCTATATTGTTCATAACCAATTGTTACCCATATAACAACCTTTACATATTCAAAATATTTTGATATCTATGATATTAATCCAAAATCTTATAAAAAGAAAATTTGTTTACATAGGTATCAATATGTCCCATAAAATTTCTCATTTCAGACACTGCTTCTGTTTAATTCACACATGTTCTATTTATGATGCATTGCTTTACCCCTGTCAATTTATATATCAATATATTTCATTTTTCATATTCTTGCAAATGTTAATTTAAATGACATATTGCACATCAGTGTCCATGCACCAGTGAATCTTAAACAAACAGCATATATCCTGTATCAGTAGAGTGAAGTAGCATTCTAGACTTATGGGTATCCATGTACCAGCAAGGTAAAAACGCATCTTTACATAGTGTTTCAAAATGTCAAGTATCAAAATAGAGCAGTTATATACATAAAAGTTTTCAGTTCTCAAAATTTAGCATAAGTTGGGGTAATTTTGGCAAAAAGTCTCAGCATCCTCCCAAGTCGCTGATCCAGGACTATACTTGTCCCACTGGACTTTCACTTGGTCTATCCGGCGGTTCCTGAGCTGTCGAACCCTACGTTCCAGAATACGTAACGGTTCGACCGTTAGGATTTCCTCGTCCGATACCTGCAGTTCCTTCCATTGAAGGTCATGAGATTTATCAGCAATATAATGTCGTAAGGCAGATACATGAAATACATTATGAATTTTGTGCAGGTGGGGTGGTAGTGCAAGACGATAAGCGACTGGTCCAACTTTTTCCAGGACTTCAAACGGTCCAATAAACCGGGGGGATAATTTTGTCCCCCTCCCAAACCGAATGGTGCTCTTATTTGGTCTGATTCGGATGAAAACTTGATCTCCTACCACATAGCTTCTATCTGTCCTGTGAGTGTCCGCATAACTTTTTTGTCTATCCTGAGCCTCTTTTAACCGTTGTCTAATCAGTTTTACCTGATCCTCCATCTCTTGGATCAAGTCTGGTCCGACGATTATTCGATCTTCTAACCTGTCCCAACTTAACGGCGTTCTGCAAGGTCTTCCGTATAATGCTTCAAATGGCGGCATCCCGATCGAACTATGGTAGCTATTGTTGTAAGAAAATTCCACCAAGGGTAAGTACTTTTCCCAACGTGACTGTTGGTCCATAACATACATCCTTAGCATATCCTCGAGCACTTGATTTACCCTTTCTGTCTGTCCATCGGTCTCAGGATGATAGGCAGTACTCAAATTTAACTGGGTCCCCAAGGCCGACTGCATACAGTTCCAGAACCTTGATGTGAACCGAGGGTCTCTGTCAGATATAATTTTCTTAGGTACTCCATGAAATCTGATGATTTCATTTATGAATACCCTAGCTACATCAGCTACTTCATAAGTATCTCTTACTGGGATGAAATGGGCGCTTTTTGTTAACCTATCCACTACAACCAGAATGGCATTATGCTTTTGTTGCGTAAGAGGCAGCCCAACGATAAAATCCATAGAAATTATCTCCCATTTGGTCATAGGGATGTCATGAGATTGTAAGAGACCCGCTGGGTGGCGATGATCAGCTTTTACCTGTTGACACTCAAGGCATCTAGAAACAAATTGGACAATGTCATTTTTCATGCCTGACCAGAAGAAAAGTCTCTTGGTGTCAGCATACATCTTCTTTACCCCAGGATGTGCACAATATACTGCTCGGTGTGCTTCCTTCAAGATGGTGTTTCGGAGATCCCCACTATCTGGTATATACATCCTTCCGTGAAATCGTAGAATTCCGTCCTCTTCCACATCATACCCTTCGAACTTAGGTTCTTTCGAGTGGTTGCCTTCGAGCCCCGACCTTACTTTTAAGTACCAACTATCTCTTACAAGATGTTCAAGCACTTGATTTCTCAAGTTCACCTTGATAGGTACGAGGGAGAATATTCGGGGTCTTCTACTTAAGGCATCAGCTACCACATTCTCCTTCCCTTTGATATATGAAATGGCAAAATCATATTCGCTTAGGAGTTCACTCCATCGTCTTTGTCTTGCATTCAAATCTCTCTGGGTGAATAAATACTGCAAACTCTGGTGGTCACTTTTAAGCACAAAGTTTCTCCCTACCAAGTAATGTCTCCACATCTTTAAAGCTAAGACCACCGCGGCTAACTCCAAATCATGCGTAGCATAAAGTTCTTCATGAGTTTTCAATTTCCTCGAAGCGTATGCTATTACGCCTCCTTCCTGCATTAAAACTGCACCTAACCCTTGCTTAGATGCGTCGGTACATACAGTAAAATCTTTATCCATATCCGGCACTCGCAAAATCGGTGCACTAGTCAATAATCGCTTAAGCTCAGAAAAAGCTTTATCACATTCCTCAGCCCATTCATACTTAACACCCTTGCGCTAAAGGTTTGTGATTGGCTTTGCAATTTTGGAGAATCTCTCCACAAACCTTCGGTAGTAACCTGCTAAACCCATAAAACTACGCACTTCATGTGCATTTTTAGGTATCGGCCACTCCCTGATTGTATTTACCTTTTCAGGATCTACGGAGATTCCTTCGCCAGATATGATATGACCTAAGTAATGAATTTCCTTCTGAAAGAAAGCGCATTTGGATAATTTTCCATATAACTTGTGCTCTCTGAGACAAGATAACACTATCCGAAGATGCTCTTCATGCTCCTTTTCATTCTTAGAGTAAATGAGAATATCGTCCAGGAAAACTTGTACAAATTTGTCGAGATATTTGCGGAGAACGCTATTCATAAGGTTCATGAAGACTGTAGGTGCATTGGTCAACCCAAATGGCACCACAATGAATTCATAATGCCAGAAACGAGTTCGGAATGCGGTCTTAGAAAAATACTTCTGTTATCCTGAGATTGATGATAACTTTGATAAGGGATGAGTCTTTGCGAAAATCTTGCTAGCACCTTTCATTTTGACCAAAAGGTCGTCAATGCGAGTGTCAGTTTTAGTCTTTCTGGTATTACGGTTCAAAATCTCGATAGTCCACACATAGTCGTAATGAACCATCTTTCTTTTTGACGAAGATTACCGGAGCACCCCATGGTGAAACACTGGGTCGAATGTGCCCTACATCTAGCAGTTCTTTTAGCTGTATTTGTAGCTCTTGAAGTTCCGGGGCAGTCATTCGGTAAGGAGCTTTAGAAATAGGTTCCGTACCAGGTTTTAATTCAATGGCGAGGTCTAGCTCTCTCCTAGGAGGTAGTCCAGGTAGTTCCTTTGGAAAAACATCCGGAAATTCTGCTAGAATCGGATATTGATCTAAGGAAGGCCCTTTTTCTTTGCTCACCATTTGAACGGCATATACTTGACAACCCTTCCTCAAGCACCGCTTCATCTGCATGGCTGAGATGAAACGCAAGGATACCTTTCTCTTAATACCTTGAATTTGGATTGTCTCACCCATATCATTTATGCAAAGTATTGTTTTCCCGGAACAATCTACCCATGCTCGATGAGATTCTAACCAATCCATTCCTATCACCAGGTCGTAAGTACCTAGGGCTGTGACATAAACTTTTAGTTTGGTCAAACAGACTCCTAGATCAACTTTGCAATCTTCCACACATAATTCTACCGATTGAAGGTCTCCTAAAGCCATTTCTACCTGTCTAAAATCGTCTTGTTTGCAGGCTGCCAACCCACATTTGTTCAATGCATAAGATGAAATAAAACTATCAGTAGCTCCAGTGTCAAATAAGATTTTGAGTTTTATCCCATTGATTGTACCTGAAGATTCCACTACCGTTGATTGATGTGCTGCTTGGTTGTTGTTGACAACAACATGGATCCTGTGATTGCTTTGAGCATCTGATGACGGTTCTTTTCCTGTCCGCCGCGAGTTCTCTGGTTCCTTTCCTGCTTGCCGCGAGTTCTCCGGACAATCCCGTCGAAGATGGGGTCCTCCACATCCCCAACAGTCCACTCGGGTTAGTCCTCTTTCGTTTGACTGAGAAATCCCCGACCAAGAACTCTGTCCCCTGGTGCTGCTTCCTCTCCCATTTCTTCCTCGATTACCAGTTCCTCGAGACCTCCACGCACTGTTGTTTGAAGACCCGGAAGCTATTGCGTTTATGGTCCTGGGAGCTCCTGCCCCCGCTCCTCTTGGGGTAAATCTGTTACCATAAGGAGGTGGTCTCGAGTTATTTCCCCGAAAGAAATTTCGGGGAGTCTTTCCTGTAAATGCCTGCGGTATTGATTCAGCTGGCCTGAAATCCCTTTTTATCCCCAGATGTTCTTCTGCATAACGAGCACATTCCACTGCCTCTGCCACGGTCGGTGGCTTCCACATTCTTACCATGGCTCTGATCCGAGGATTTAACCCAAATATGAAACGCTCGGCTTGGCGTTCATCCGTGTCTAGATAAGGGACATACTTCACAAGTTCCATGAACTTTGTCTCGTATTCTTCCACGGTTTTACTCCCTTGGGTTAGAGTATGGAAGGCTCCAGCCTGCTGCTCTTGAAAGAAAGGCGGCAAGTATTTCGCACGGAATCGGTCCATAAACAATTCCCAAGGAACGGTATCCGATGTCAGATGCAGCTGTTTTTCCATATTCCCCCACCAAATCAGAGCATTCCCTCTGAGTTGGAATACAGCGATCTTCGTTTTAGAAGTTGAAGAATATTCTCTTAATGCAAAGCATCGGATCACCCCTTCCAACCATGCTTCGGCATGCTCTCCACCTCGTCCTCCAGAGAATTCCGGGAGTTTAATCTTTTGCAGTTCCCGTGAGATATCTTCCCTGGGGGGTTTGTCATCAAAATCCCTCGGCCTTTCTGAGTGCCTTTCCTCTGACTGACGTCGCTCCTCCTTGTTCCTGGTCGACTGCGACCCTTTCAAGGTTTCCATAATGGCCTCTAATGAGCTCATCACAGTAGTGAGATCAGGCGGAGCAACAGGTGCTGACGGCGATCTTGATGGTGGTGAAGGCGATGGTGAAGGTGGAGGTGGCGGCGCTGCATTTCGTTGGCGTTGCCGCCTTTGGTACGTGTTCAACATGGTAATTTTCCTGAAATGCATAATAATAAATTCATGAGGAGTGGATAAATTTTCAGACTGACAAATATAATTTTCGCAAGATTAGAGCTGGCATACGGGTATAGTTCTTTTGCTATTTTACCTGCAGGCAGGTCTTACTGGTACCGAGGTCAAGGAGGGTGGCAACGCGACCTCCTTGTCCTATGCAGGGTAATGTATGCTTACTAAATCTAGAGTGAAATGCAAGGTTTAAGACCTATTTAATCCCGACTCAACGTGAATCATCTGGTTAGGTATTTTAAACTATTTTCATAATTTAACTATAGTATTAATGCATCACAATGCACATGTGATCAGAGCACACGATGCTATCATTTGCTCTTTGTCTGATGATATGTTATATAATTGAACGTATCCACCATTTACCATGTATAACCCTATTATATAAATCCCGATCTTTAACATATTAAATTTAATTTACACATTTTTTTTTTTTTTTTTTTTAAAACACATTGAATAGGATTGAATTTTTTTCATATAACAATGATTATTGACTATATATATGTATATACACATACCTTATAAATGACGAACCTTATTTTAAATTTCAATTTAAAGGCATTAATAGATATATACATATACCATATAAATTACAGACCTTTTTAAATTTCAAAAAAACGCATCGTATATATGTACATACCATATAGATTACCAACTTTTAAATTTCAAACGCATTAACATATACCATATAAATGACAAATTTTAAATTTCATCTGGAACGCAGTACACATATATATACCATATCGATGACAAACTTTGTTTAAATTTCAATTGGGACGCATTATATATATATACCCTGTCAATGACAAACTCGATTTTAAATTTCAATTGGAACGCGTTATATATATATACCCTATCAATGACAAACTCTATTTAATTTTCGATTTGAACGCAAATTTTATTTAAATTTCTATTTGGACGCATTATATATATATATATACATATAAATGAACGGAGCCAATTTGGACGGCGTGGGTTTCTTTACAGGCTGCGAAATTTTAATCCGTCCGGTTTAAAGTACTTTACCCCTGCGTTATGTTATATATCCACAGACCTTGGCGTAAATTACATAAAATATGTTTTGTTTGCAATTTATATAATATCACCGTCCGATTTAAAGTATATTACCCGTGTGTTATGCGGCTAGGATATATATATCCACAAACTTTCGTTTTCCACAAAACTTGGCGTACAGGATATAATATATCTGCAGACTTTGGCGTATAGTCTATATAACATATGCTGTTCGTAATTTATATACCCTTACCTGCGTGATAGATATATTGGACAGGTTTCGGGCGATGCTGCCACGCGTTTTCATTTCTGGTACAGATGAGGCCACATCTTAACGGTTCTGGTGGTGACATTTCAGATCATTGGAGTTGATTTACAATACGATTTATATAAACTATGACGATTGCATATGTGCTAACCTAGGGTATTTCATGATATCGAAAAACTATGTGTTAAATTAATTTGCAGACGGTGGCATATTTTCCATTCGTTCCCGCGACTCGACAAACCAAAACAGACCGCCCTGTGGCGTCGTTTTAGACAGCGCAACAGCATGGTATGCCCTGCTGGCTTTGCCTCGGCTACCAAAATTTTTCTTTTGACAGCGAGTTGTTTTTGAAACACAGCCTATAATATACTCTGCAAGCGAATAATATAATCCAGGGAGCTTGGATGAAATCATGAGGAGCTGCTGGGATACATGTTCCTGTGGATCTTATTGAGCGTGCAGAAACAGCCTTGCTGAGCAAAATAGAAGAGCTGATTATTCGGAATGTGGCTCCAAATAAGGCGATGCTATGTTTAAGTTTTAGGCTACCAGAAACTGCTGCAAAAGATGACCAAATATCTACAAATTTTGAACGCCAAGATGGTGAAGTTAGAAGCATCAATTCAGAAGGTCTTCTGAAGCGACCACGGGCAGATATGGCGCTGGTTTCCACGAGCAATCCAGTATCAGCGAGATCAATTTTGTTTAGTCACATTAAATTGTTCATCAGTTTAATTGTGAAATAACTGGGTTTTGCTCAAGCTTGAGCCTTTTTAGAGTGTAACTTTATTTACTGTTTTTAAAAGGCTTTCTGAGGTCTGGTGCGTAATTTGTACTCCCTATCTCTTATGTTGTTGACTTTGCTCTACTTTCTTAAATTATTTATGTTCGGTTCTATTTTCCTAATTATGTCAATTATGTTTTGTTTCTCCTGCAGCAATGCTGCTTTTCTACTGTCAAGTTTAATTCTAGACTGATAGTTCTTAGAAATGTGAAACTTTATAAATAAGTTTCCGCTGTTCCATTTATTAATTGTTTGTAAACTCTCGTATGCCCTTGTTTAAATCATGTGTTCTTTTTGCTCGATGCATTCTTTGTTCTATTGAATGGGTAAACAACTTTCCTCTAATTTGGCCATATTGCTGAGTGTGCAGAATTTTGTAGACTGCTATGCACATGTGGCGGTTGCATCTGATAAACCTGTATTGTTAATAAATGTGCTTGTTTGTAGCTGATTACTGTTTCTTGATATTGCTTTCTTTTGCTACTATGTATTTTTAGATGTAGGTATCTTCCCTAGCTGATCTCTGGTTATCTCTAAGGTTTGTATTCCTTATGATTGCTGTTCTTCTTGTTTTTTATTTGGTTACATAATCCTTAGATATATTCAAATAGGAATTTGTACATCCTATTGCGCTATGCTTTTCCTATTATGCATGTGCTCAGTGCAAATGAAGGTCCAAGAGGAATGCAAGATGTAGACTGTGTGAGAGAGGCATCAAGATCTCAGATAACTGAGAATCATCACAATCGTGATCCTTCACGTAAAATTGAAAGATTCAATAATGATAGTGTCTGGTCTCCACCATGGACTACCAAAGAAACATCTAGAAAGGCAAATGCAGCTGAAAATAATTGCTCAAAATCAGAAGTTTGCAGAAATGAAGGCCGTTATGCAAAAATTGATCATATTGGTACTTCATCCATGACACCAGAAAATAAAGATTGTGTCTTGATTGAGAATGGTAGGATTTATCTTAATTTCTATTATGAAGTAGGCCAATTTGATGATCTGCCTGGAAGATGATTCTTTTATTATTTGAAGTCACTTTGTATCTGTATATAATGGCTCCTTGAGGAAGGAAGACCTATATTTTAATTCGGCCTATTGCCCATTTCCCTTCAATTACTGTGTTTAATAAGCTGATTTCTTGGTTTGTAAATAATGTATTTTATATTGTTGTTAGAACATATGATTTGAAATCTTACAGCTGCAGCATCAGTTAGTTGCACAAGATTCCTGTTGTTGGATGATATTTGTGACCAGGCAATGCAGTGTAGCCTTAAATTTGGAACAACCAGAGATTGGTTTGTACCAGCAGCAGCCTATAAATAAGTTTTCAATGGGCCTATAAGGTCGTAAGAGGGTTTGAACCTGCCTCTGATACCAAATGTAAGATCCCCAAACACAGTCATGGACTGAGATGGTGCACTCATTGACTGAGAATATTGCTGGTTAAAGACAGAGGGAAGAGGCTGTTTTACGGTCTAATTCCAGAAGGGCTGTGAATATTTCTAAGTCAATTTAATGATGTATGCACTGCTGGGTTGAGCTTTTTTTGGCATTATTTTTATGAATGTAGATATTCTTTTAGTTCTTCCAATGTATCATTGAGCATGTAATCTACCTACTTGGAGATATCTAAAATACCCAATAAAAGAAATACATACACAGAATTAAGGTTCCACACACACAGATTTAATTTAATTGCAAAGAAAAGATATTCGGCAGTGCTGTATTTCAATGAACATTTTCAGTAAAATTAAATGGAGAAACAAATATGTACTCAAAAGAAATACCTGGAACGCTGTTGATGATTTTGAGGACTGTGATGATAGTTCTCCTCCCAATGATGTTGATGCTCCCAATGATGTTGTGAACAGAACATATTACCCAAAACAACAATCCTCCCAGCCGATCTAGGAGCAATCCTAGACCCAGAAGAGTGATCTTCTGCCCCCGTGCCCAGAATCCCAGAACGGTGAAACTCTCCTTTTAGAACTCTGCGTATCCTTCAATCCCTTGTTAGCCAGAATGTAGAAATTTTCTTCTCCCAACCGTCCCCTTACTCCTTCACATCCTCCCCCTTATAACCATCTCTCCACCGCCTTTCACTCCCGAAGATCTTTTATCATATTTATGAGGGTCTGCCACCATTTAAGGCGACCTTATCTTCATTTAAGGGTATATTTAATGTTTGAGATAAGTTTTGGGATTAAGTGTATTAAATATCTTCGTTGAGTCCTCATCTACTTACGTAGAGGAGATGACTTTATGGAAGCTCAATTTGTATTATGTTTGTTTAATACTTAATTAATTTGGTTTAATTAAATGTTTTTATTTATAAGTTAGAAATGGGTGTGATGACTTTATGTTTGTTTATAAATTAATTAATTTTCCTTAATTAATTTATATTATTATTTTATTGGATCATCCACATATAATTTTAACGATTATACTATTTATCAATTAGGTAAATCTTTTCGAGATGTAAACAGTAAAACGTATATCCAGCCGTAAAAGGAGTAAGTAAAATAGGTGAAATATTTGAATTTACATTGGTATTGCACCCAGACTTTCAACTCAGTTAAAGAATATAAAATTACTAGAGAAGATATTACTGTAGGTAGATAATATATTTAATTTTCAACCCATGTTTTTGAAATTTGTGTATGAACTATGTACAGCAAAACACTCGATGCGGAATGATTTATATAAGTGAGGAACCTCCTGCTACATATCAAAATAGCTGTGTGTGAATATAAGACGTATGACATTAAGTGATCATATTCCTCACCTTTTTCATAAATATCATTATCCCTGTATTGCTGATGAGCCAACCTAAGCTGATAGCCCAGTCTATGCTCACTGTAGAATGTTACCCAATCTGATGTCCAAGAGTTCACTTGGGGAGTGCTGCACAGTATGCAACTTGTTTAGCATTCACCCTATCTTCAATAATATTGAGAAATCCAACCAAATATGCAGGAGGCTTTCAAGATTTCAAATGACAAAAAAATTAGGCTGTTCAACAGCATGAAGAAAATACTCTTGTACAATATGTATGGAGAACAAAAATATAATGAACGGGAGTAAAAAAATCTACGAGGATAGAAAAATTTTCAAAAAAATTAACTGATTATCATAAGATTAAAAAAAAATTTAACCTAAAGAACTAAAGCTGACTGACTTTCTGAAGTCATCTGCAGATTTGGAATGACAGAGTAAGCCAGTCCACTTATATTTATAATTGCAATTCACCTATGAAAACTAAAAGTTTGATCAGGCCAGACACGTAATATTGTTGAAATGATTAAAAGTCAAAATCAAAAGATACGTTTTCTCTTTGGGTTCTATTATGTAAGTACCTGCCAATCGTATTGTCAACCATAAATCCAAATCCCTTATCAGAAATGCCAGACTTGTGCATCTCAGCAAGCTTCCTTCCTAGTTTTCTCTGCATAGTAAAATCATTTTTCAGTGATTCACTAGTCTGACATACTGATGCAACTAAGTTTCAACATTCTTATAACAAGAATATATAAATATTACCTGTTCACTTCTGGATGAACCAAATTCAATGAATTCCATGATAATATATGAACCCCTTCCAAACAGAGATCCAACCTATTATAATAAGCTGTTAGACAAAATATTTTTCACATGCAATTCTTCAAGAATAAAAAAATCATTAAACCATAATGCAACATGTACAAGATCATCACCAAGTGAAAGTAACCTGTTTAGATTGTTTGGCATACCTTGAATGGTTTTGGTGCACGAATAGTATTGGTGGAATGCATTGCGTTCAAGCCAATAGCCTCTGCCTCGAACATTGATGGGCCTATGTCTCTGAACAGACAAAGCTGCAAAAATTCTTAGTGATGCATATGATGAACAAAGGTAGTGCATTAATATCTGGAACTGTGACAGCCTTTTCTGTACTCTGGCATTATGCATGTAAATAAATGTACTACAATATCGCTTTTTGCATAGGTATACGAATGCTAGAAAGTTGAGTGCAGGTGCATGTAATAGTTTTTATATAAATTAATGAGTGAGATGAAACCTAGATATCATGTACGGATCTGTCTAAAGATCAAGACAACAACTATATGAAGAAAATGTTAGTTTATGTAGCTCGGACAGGTGTTCTAGTCTCAGGGGATGTCTATGAGGCTAGAGACACAAATTGATTAGTTTTCTCCCATACCTAGAAAATGTTTCTAAGGAAAATTACCTTAATTAGAATTAATTACCCAGTTTATTAATTTTCATGGCTTAATTCGGGATTAATTGAGGTAAATCGATTTTCCTCTAGTGACTTCAAGAAAAGTCATTTGATTGGTCAAGATGATCTCAGCCATCAATTGAGATTAGATCGTGGCCATCGGTTGCTCAACGAGAGATTATAAGAGGAAATCGATGGGCACTTGGAGAATATATCAGAGACACAAATTTGTAGTGATAGCAAGGGTGCAGTGATAGCGTGGACACCAAGAAACGAGGATTCAACAATGATTGAGTAGAAGATTTCTGTAATGTTCCTATCTAGGAAATACAGTGAATATCAAATACATGGATTAAACTACAGCAAGGCAATTCACACATGCAAGCACAAATTTACAGATGCAAGTATAAATCAGTGAACCATAGAATAGGAGCCATAAATCTGAGCAATTTTATTAAATTTCAAAGTTGGAACTGAGTACAATGGAGTGGAATGATAGAACCCGTGCTTGCTACTGCAAGCATGCAATACCAAGCTAAGAAACTAAGTGAAATCTCCAACTGAAATGGCTCAATCTGTCCAAATGCGCTGCCCAGAAATTTAAGTTGCTGTTGGAGGCAAACTATTATCTGAACCCTAAAAACTAATCAAAAAATTCTGAAAAATTAGAGATAGGCTCCTCACACCCCATCCAACAAAACTCAGAAATATTTTGGGTTGATTCCAGTTGTCCTGGAATGCCCAAAATACTGCGAAATTCCCAGCTAATTGGTTCTGCGCCCAACCAAAAATATTTGCTGCAAAATAGCTCCAATTTCCTCCCTCAAGCTGCTGGAAATACCGTGCAAAATTCCTCCGGAAATAAGTGTAAATTCCATCCCAACTCCAGCTCAAAACCTCCACTCCAAACCTTTGTGTTGTATGGTGCTCAGAAAACCCCTGCGCAGGCCCTGGAAAAGAGAAATTCAGTCCTCCAATTAGCAGTACTCTCAGCCCGGTAAATCTCCAAGAGAAACTCGTCCTCCACTAGAGAAAATTTCTGCAAATTCTCCAACCCAAATTCTACAATTTATCTGCCCTCCTAAGCTCCATGAATTTTTCTTCTGTGTCCTCCTGAAACTCGCACCAGCTGAAGGATTTCTATGAATTGGCCCTCCAATGCCCAGAATTCAGCTCCCAAATCCTCTTCTAGGGTGACACTCATAGTTCATCGAAGAAGAGATGGAATTCCTGTTAGTTTTTGTAGCATTGGATAGTGTTCTAGTCTCAACTTTGGTCAGAGAGGCTAAGAAACACTAGAGCTCCGGAACCCAGAAATTGTTTTTGGAAAATCCACCTAGAAGCAGCCCAATTAAGTTAATTAATTAGTGTTTAAATTTTTCCTAAGTCTAACTTAGGGAAAATGATTAATTAACAACACTTAATTGAGAAAGGTGAGATTTCTCTAAAAACTCACATTGATCAACTCAGAAATGATCTCAGCCATCGATTAGGATTTAAACGTTGTCATTGGTGATCCAACTGGAGATTATAAGAGGAGTTCGATGGGGTTGGAGCAAAAACACACTTGAGGTCGAGTTCCATGGTAGAGATCGAGTTTCCCAGCTGCAATGATTCAGCAGAGAGAAGTTCGAGCCAGAGAGGGGAAGTAGAGACGGTGAGGGGCAAAGACATTGAGTCCGGAGGAGAATTTCCAGTTCTAGAGAGGAGCAACAAGTGACAGGAGTAATGCACGGTGAGGTTGCACAGAAGCTTCAGTAAAGTAGTTCGATTTAGCTAAGAGGGAGGTTGATTCAGCGTCCAAAGGCTGGGAAAGTCTTCTAGAGGTTCGGACTCCGAAGAGTCAGTTCCCGTAGCAGAGACACGCAGAACAGCTTGATCAGAGGAGGGTTTCCAGCCACACATATAATGGTTTGCGCAGAGGCAGAGCAGAAGGGCCTGCACCAATGTTGCAGGAAACGTCCCCCCCCCCGAAACGCAGTCCGTATGGAACCATACGGGATCCGCACCCCAAAATGTGTTTCGAAAAAAAATGTGTTTCCTGGTTTTTTGGAACCGTATGGTTGAATCCGCGTTTCCATATGGTGGATCGCCGTATGGAAGCGCCGCGATTCTTGTACGGATCACGAGCGGTTTTGTACAGCGTCGTACGGATCCGACTTGCGCATTTCAAAAAAAACGTACTTTTTGATTTTTTGATTTTATTTTTAGCTGGGTTAGTAAGTGAGTTAGTGTTGGGTTAGGGATAGGATGAAAAGCTTATAAGCTATATTTCACCTCTCATTTGCTCACTTGTGTTTTTGGAGAGCTTGGAGAAGAGAGCTTGGAGAAGAGAGAGTTGAGGAGAGCTTGGAGGAGTGAAGGAGGAGTGAAGGAGTAGTAAAGAAGGGCTTCCATCTACAAGAGCTAAAGAGTTAAGTGCAAACCCCAAACTTTCTCATTTTTTTGTCATTGTTTTTTGTATTTTCTCTCATCCCTCTCCTACACTTTCCCATTATTTCTTCTTGTACATTTATTTGCAAGTTTTCCACCATCTATATTCATACTCAAAGATGATGTTTCTTTGGATTCTATGTATCATTTCACTTTTGGTTTTGATGATGGTAAGGGGGAGTAGAAATAGAAGAGAAGAACATGAAGAAGAAGAGGAAAGTGGTCCCCATATGAGTGACCCAATGTATGATGAGAGGGAAGGCTTTGAAGAGGAAGGGGATGATGAAAACATTGAATCACAAGAGAGGAAAGCTGCATTGACACCCTTGTGGAACTATGTGACCAAACTTGAAGGGGGAAAAGGTGGTGGAAGCTACAAGTTTTTGTGCCCTCATGGTTGTCATGGAAGAAAACCATATAGCGGTTCATATACCTGTGTGAGGAGGCATCTTTGTGGGGTGATGGACAATGATGATATAAAGGGTGTTGTGGGGATAACAATTTTCCCAAAGGTTCCAACTGAACAAAGAAGAAAATACATCCAAATAGAGGAGGTTGCACGACAAAGAAATAAAAAACAAAAAACTCACTCTGAATCAAGTGCAACCTCTAGATTTGACAGCTCATCTCCTCATGGTGCTTCTACAAGTTCTGGAGGTAAAAAAACAATAGCAGATTCCCTTAATGTTGCTGGGAGGGATGATGTGGATGGAAAGATAGTCCGATTTCTTTTTGCTTGCGGTGTACCATTCAATGTGCTTCACTCTCCCTACTGGCATGAAATGGTAAAGGGCATCAATGAAGTCCCAAAAGAATACAAGTACCCCAACTATGAGAAAGCTAGAACAGTGTTATTAGAAAGAGAAAAAGGAAGGGTTCGAGTAGCTTTGACACGTTTTACAAATGAGTGGGTGGATAGTGTGGTATCCATTGTATCAGATGGGTGGACAAATATCATAAACCAACATTTGATAAATGTTCTTGGTGTTTCTGCTAGTGGTGCAGTGTTTATTGCATGTTATGATTCCTCCTCTGTTAGTGCAACTTCCCAAAACATTACAAATCTCCTATTGCAATCAATCAGAGATGTTAGTCCTAGTAAAGTGGTTCAAGTGATCACGGATAATGCAGCAAATTGTAAGGGAGCAGTAAAAATTATTGAGCATACTTATCCACACATATTTTGGTATGGGTGCTTGGTGCACACATTGAACCTTTTGATGCATGATATTGTGAAGCATAAAGAATGTGGGTGGATTAATGAGCTTTACAAGAGAGGGAAGAAACTCATTAAATTTATCACAGGGCATACAAGGGTAAGCTACTTCTATGGCACTTACTCCAAGTTGCATTTGCTTAAACTTGCAAAAACCAGATTTGCAAGTTATTACTTACCTTTAGGCGGCTAGTGAAGGTGAGACAAGCTTTAACTAATATGGTCACGACTGAATCATGGGAGGAAATTAACACTGATAGAGATGGTGCTAATGCAGCAAAGGACACTATTCTTGACATGTTATTTTGGTCACAGGTTAAATATGTTTTGAAATTCATCAAACCAATTTATTACATGATCAAGTTTGCAGATTCAAATCAGCCAATAATTGGGAAGGTGTATGAGCAAATGGATAACATGTTGGGGCAGATTAAAGACATTGTTGAGCCTAGAGATACCACCTTGTACAAATATATTCGTGCAGAGGTGGTAAAACGATGGGATATGCTAAATATTCCATTGCATGCATTAGCATATGTTTTGACACCTAAATACTATAGTCCATCATGGCTTTCAACAACAACACCTGGGGGGGTGAGCAGGAGAAAACCACACCTAGATCCAGAGGTCCTACAAAAATATATGATTGCACTAGATAGATTAGTCCCTGATGAGGAGTCACACTTAGTACGGAAACAGTTGAGCAGCTATACACTTTCCACTGGTCCATTTGGGAGCATGCATGCTATTAGAGATCGAGAGAGTTTTTCTTCTATTGAGTGGTGGAACATGCATGGAGGTGCTACTCCACTTCTACAGACTTTGGCATTGCGGGTGCTATCACAGGTGGTAAACACTTCTTCTGCAGAGAGGTGTTGGAGCTCTTATTCTTTCATCCACAGTGTTAAAAGGAACAGGTTGAGTTTAGATCGGGCAGAGAGCTTGGTTTATGTTCATTACAACTTGAGATTGTTGTCCCATTACTGTGATGATGCAAAGAGCAACAAAGACCTTATTGTTTGGGACAGGCATCCAGAGGAGACCAATTTGGAGGATGGAGTGTTGCGATTAGAGCAATTAGAGGATGCTCTTATCCATGATGATGATGATCGAGTTGACATGCCACCCCCCACTGGTCCCTTGGTTCCTAGGTCCCATGGTTCAACACCAACAGCAGGGGCTTCGTCTTCATCAGTTACAATGCCATTGCCACAACTTCCACAGCCACCATCTTCTTCATTGCCACCACGTGGAGGCGCACCGCCACATACTCTTCGTGGTGGAAGTAGGAGAGATGAGTAGATATTTTCAATGTTCACAGTGCACACTTTACTGCTTTTGTCATAGATTATCATTAGACTTGTAGGCTTGTTGTGAATTTGAACTTTTTTGTCTTGGTGGTGGCCAAGTGGCCTATTTTGTAAACATTATTATTTGAATTTTGGACATGACTAATGTTGACAATTGCTCACTTATAATATGCTTTATGTTTTATAATATGGTTAAATGTTTTATGTTTATCATTTATGTTTTATAGTATGCTTAAATGTTTTATCATGCTTAAAAATTTGATGTATGTTTGTAATTGCTAGGATCTAGAATCTAGATTCTAGATGGTTGATGCTCAAATAATTAATTATTGATGTACAATGGAATCATGGATGTCATGTCTATCTTGATTTATGTAAAAATATGCATGTTTTCATGTCTTCTACATAATATGGTATTTGGGATGTTTGTTTTGAATATAAATGCAAATATATATATATATATATATATATATATATATATATATATATATACTAGACGCTTCCGAAACGCTTCGCTTCCTAAATTTTTTGAAAATGACGCTTCCGTATCCCCGCTTCGTGTAACTCCCCGTTCGTCCCTCGCTTTTCGTAATGTTGGCTCGCGCAAGGTTTGGACAAACGATTTTCAAAGAGAGCTGGGCACTTAGGATTGCTTGTGGAGAGAGTAAATTTTCTCTCTTAATTATTTTTGTCAAATATTTGTTGATTGGATAGCCACTGCATCCAAGATTGTAACTTAATTTCACTATTGTATAACAATAAAACCCTCCTTTAGTTGCATCGGTTTTCTCGTATTGGGTTTTTCTAACAATTGTCCAAACAATCGTGGTCAAATTTGTATTGGTTTTCCAACGAGAAAAGAATAAGAGAAGGGCTTGGGGTCACTTGGAGAACACACATATTGGCAGAGCACTGAAGCTAATTCAAAATTCTAGGGTGTGGTTTACTAAGAATTTCGAAGTGAGTTTGCAGTGCGGTGAGAGGCAGTATTGGCGAAGGATTCTGATTCAAGGTCAAGAATACAACAACGGCAAAGAGGTAGTATACCCAGCATCACAGAGGTTAGCCAGAGCTACGCAGATCATCCAGTGCCACGCAGAGGGCGGCGTAGAGGCAACAGGAGCCCTTCAGGGGTGACGCAGGCCTAGTTACGGCAGCGCAGGGGCAACGTAAGCCCAGAAAGGGTGACACAGGCCGTTCCAGAGCAGCGCAGGGGCTAATGCGGGCCAAAAATGCTTACACAGAGGGCTAAGGGACAGCGCTGGGGTTTCTGGTAGGCCCGAAAAGGCTCGAGTTTTGTAAATCCCGTTTGAGGGTGTGAACTTGCCATATTTTCTATCTCTGAGTTAAAGAGGTATTATCGCTGTGATTTTCTCTATAGGGCCTGTTGCCGCACAGAATGTCTAGGCACCACGACAACGGCTCAGATCGGGGGCTGTCACCCTTATCCCCAATCTCTCTATTTAAGTTGTCTCCCTATAGCAGACTACGGGGGGGTAAACCCTAAGGAAATGGAATGAAGGAGAACTCGTGTTGATTTATGGTAGCATCGGATGTGCTCTAGCCTTGTATTTTTGTTTACAGGCTAAGACACATGTATTCCATAAAACCTAGAAAGGATTTTTGGAAATTCCACTTAGAGATGGTTTAATTAAATTAATTAATCGTTTTTTAATGTTTTCCGAAGTCTAAACTTAGGGAAACTGATTATTTAAAGGGTATTAATTAAACTAAGTGTGAATCTTCTAGATAAAGTCATGGATCACCTCCAAGTTAATCTTAGCCCTTGATTATGTTTTAATCTTGGTCGTTGATGGGTCAAGGGAAGAATACAAGAAGGAGGGTAAGGGGCCTATGGAAAACACATTGAGCACATTGAGCATTTGACATTTTTGAGCTTGTGAGAGAGACACAGCTTTTTGATCAAGATCGAATCACTAGGGCTAGGTTTGCTAAGTGATTTGATTTAGTGATCAATTTCAGAGAGGGGCAAATGCAGTAACTAGTCAGGAGGACCAGGAGTACATTTCAAAGAGAGGCAGCAATGATGCAGAGAGAGGCATCGTAGTCACCTGGAGGGGTGACATAGTTCCTGAAGGAAATCACGCATAAGTGACACAGTGCCTTTTGTATTAAGTCCGGAGATAGCTGGAAGCTGGGGTGTCTGAGCCAGGAGGGCCAAAACTCACTTTTTGATCAGCTTGATCATTTGCAGAGGAGAGGTGATGTAGTTGCAGTGTTTGCCCACGCAGGCCTACATAGTTGCAACGTAGGGATCACACAGAGGCAGAGAGGGGCTTCACCAATGCTGTTTAGATCAGTCGGGGACTTGCAGAGTGAGGTATACCTCACATTTCTTATGTTGCCAAGATTTTCTCTGAAGGGTGAGCTGGATATTGGCACCCTAGTTGTACTCAAGATTCTGCTGCTTAATAATATAAAACCATCAGATCTGCTGCACCGGTTTTCCCGAGTTGGGTTTTTCCAGGGACTTAGTCCAAAAATAACTTTGTCAAATGTGGAAGTTTTTCATTGTATTTTGTTCAGTTTGTTTCAGCACTTAGATTTATTCCGCAACATTATTTGTGTAGACTACTTCAGTAATTACTTCGATATTTCACTGTAATGAAATAATTATGAAAAATAATAGAAGAAGTAATTCAAATTTGTTGCAATAGGAATCCAGATTTAGGATTTTTCACATGGTATCAGAGCTTATTCAAGCTAAAGTGTAAGAGAAACAAGATTGAACTAGCAGATCAGCACTGAAGAGACTGGGATCTGCGTAAGCAGCAACAGACCCTCCCAGAAATTACGTTGTCTAGGCCAAGAGGGCAATCCAGCGCAGAGAACGCTCCCTCTGAGAGAGTTGACAGAGGGGTAAGCTTTTTCAGTTGCAGAAAAGGCAGCGTAGCAAACTAGCGTAGCTGAAGGACGCAGTTGTTGCACAACAATGAGTGCTGGTGCATAAGCGTCAGAAAATTTCTGAAAAACACAGATTGGGGATTTCTTAACCTCAGAGAGTTTTCTTTGTAATATCCCCAAATGGGATATTTCACTGAATTTGCCTAAATTTACTTATATCTCAAAATATGCCATAAATTCAACATTTATTTAACAGAAGATTGCCATGTAAAATTAAACATACAAGTACATGCAAATCCATAACACCATAATGAAGGAATATAACTCAGCTTTATTATATTATCACTAGGGTTACAAGCTGAAATGAAAGATAGCTGAGATAAATGAAATACAACTGGCCTCAAGAAAATCTGCTGCACTACTACACTGCGTTGGCCTCCAAAACTAAACTGTTGCACTCTCCCTCCGGCAACAACTACCACTGAATCCACTGAAGCTCCTGTTGAAGATCTGAATGATCCTCACTCCAATATTACTGAAGCTCTGTGAAAATTCTAAATGAAGTCTCCTCAAAGAGAGTTGGGTTTCCGTCCGACACTCACAAATCACCCGAGGGTTTCCGTCCTGGGGCTACGGCTGAAGTAGAGAACCACGTCCTAAAACCTCTCATACACAAGAAAATGATCTACTCTAAGGATATCTCCCAATGGCCTCCTCCCCTTTCTTTTATAGGTCCCTTGGAGCCTTCTAGAGCATTATTTTATTATTATTTTATTCATGGAGCACTTTTCCCTTTTATTAAAATATTCCTTTTTAATGCAGAAAAGGGTAAATCGGCTACCATGCCTCCTCCAATCACTGAAATCTGTGTCTAACTGTCCCACCATGTAGGTATTCTCGTCCCGGTTCCAATGATCTATTACACTAAGGTGTTCCATCATGTATTCCTCCCGGAATGCCACCTTGAGCATAATCAGCTGAGTTAAGCCCATAAATAACTCAAATTTCAGAAAGTTATCGGAATGCATCGGAACGAAAGCCAAACTGCTCGGATGATGGAGTATATCAAGCGAATGCCTCCGGATACCATGAAAACTCCTCAAAACTCCTCCAAAAAGTTCTTGAGCCCACTAATAGCACCAATCTGTACATGTGACCTATCTGCTCCTAACTCTGGAAGTCCCTCCTAGCCCTGTCATGGGTGATACCAAAAAAAGGAATATTACAAACCTTTCGCCCCAAGATTGCTTGCCCTCAAGCAATCGAAATATGTGGGCCACTCTGTTGGCCCGCCGCAACTGAGACCCAATGCCCGGATCCCATACAAACCACTGGGTGTTGCTATGCACCTGTGTCAAACTGCTCGGAATAGACCCCTCAATGCCGGGATCCCAAACTGATCTCTCACTATACCAGCGAACAAACAATCCTCCCGGATCCCAACACCACCATGGCCAATCATCACCCAAGTCCCACGGCCCGAGCTGCACACTGCCTCTAGCTATGACTGATGCTCTGAGAGGTGAAGACCACGTCTCCTGCTGTGCTATATCTATGACGGTGTAAGCTGCCCCATCAACTATGTACCAACTCATCACCTCTCTCCAATCCAATCCCTGACTAAATCCAATGCTGATTCTATTCTCCTGAAACCGGGATGGGATGCTGAAGAATCTGCCCCACTGCCAACTGTAATCTGTATCATCTGTCATGTCTAAGGGTCCCTTCTCTGTTGTGCTCCCTACGAATAATACCATACCATCAAGAGGATACCAACTCATGATCTCCCGCCAGTCCATCCTGGAAGAAGAATCCAATGTAGCAACAACTGCATATGGAACATGCCTAGAGTGTTGTCGCCAGCCCGTAATAAACTCCCACTGCTCTGCCCTGTCTACCAATGAAAGCTGCCTGTAAAAGGAATCCCCTTTCTCTATAATGGGCCAAAGTGGGCGAGATATGCTGCAAGCCCCATCGATGTACTCCTGGAGAGTGCTACTCACTGAAAACACTGCAGCTCTGCTGACTGCGTGTACATCTATCTGTGCCTCATCCCTATGTCGACCCACAGATAGATGCTCCACCATATCCAACAGCTCCTCCCACTCCTGATCAGGAATGTCATGCTCCCGCTGTCTACTGGCCCCCTGCAGAACAATCCCATCCACCTCCGACACCTCCAGAGGATATGGATCTGCAACTACTGTCACCGTACTCGATGTCAGTGCATCTGACTGCTCCCCCTCAATGGCTAACCCCAATGTCAGCCGTATATTCCTCATCGGCTCAATATGGGCATCCATCTAGCTCTCCCCAAAAGGAATATCATGCCTGATGTGAATAGTATCCTCCTCTGCTAACTCAGGCTCCATCATATGCTGATCTGGCTGAATCGTCACAAGGGACTCATCACCCAGAGTATCTCCTACACAGTGCCCTGACTGCTCACCCTGCACACTAGAACATAGCTCTGGTCTACTGTCATCATCTTTGCATGGCTGCTCTCGCTCCCCAAAAGCATCCTCATATGATCCTATGGACTCATCTGAAGAAGAGTCCTCACTCTGGCGTACGGAAGGAATGCCCTCCTGTCCTGCCTCCGCCACATCATCTACATCTCTCAAACATGAGTGATTAGGCCCCCAAGGTTCTTTACAAATGAAGCAAAGTCCCTTCCTCAGCTCATTTCTGCTGCCTGACCCACCAAACTGGAGCAGCTCCCTGGTCAACTGTCTCCTGATTAGCCCCATATTCTGCTCAACTAGCCCTTGGGCTAGCCTGTAAGCAGCAAGTGAGACCAACTGCTCTCTCCTCCAAATGCTCAACAACTGAGTCTGCAACTCTCGGCCAATGGTCCCATGCTCTCTCATACATGACGACAAGATGGACTGAATGTGTGTTATGACAGTATCAGGATGATGTCTTCTAATGTTGAAGAAGCATTGGAACATCTGCAGGATCAATTCATCACACTCAAGATCAAACATGATGACATAAGTCTTAAATGTGGCCATTCCCCATAAAATCTCAAGCTTCTTCCCGAAGTTAGAGCCTGCGCTGTTGTCCAAATCCTAAAAAGCTTCTACAATCAATCTCATAATCTTACTCAGAACATTATCATTGTATGGAGCTATAGGTGCAGTCAACTTCATGATGTTACAGAGACAAGCTGCAACTGGAAGTGTGACCCCTTCACAAGGTTCCTCCAAGAATTTGGGTTGTATAAGAGCAAGCATAGCTGGTTTTAGAGCCCAAATTAATTTCTTCCCTTCTTCTTGGCTTATTTTGGACAGAAGTTCATTAAGCTCATCAAGTTTGGACAGAACTCTCCATGTCATCTTCATGTGTTTCAAATCTGTCCCAAGTGCAAGGATTTTGTGACCAATCCCCAATTCTTCCCGCAAATCATTTGGCTGTCCTTTTTGAAGGATGGCATAAATTCCTCTTGAAAAGGGTCTGCTGTGTGGTTTTGTTTTCTGGTCTTCTGATGCATGGTGGTTTAAAGAACCAACTTCTATTTTTATTTTCATCAATCTGTTTAGGAATTCTTCCATGGTTCAGCCAGTGATGTGGTCACTGTTATTTTCTGAGTTTAGTGCATTTTTCTGTGTGGTATTCTGGTATACGTGTAGAAGTGACGCTGCTACAGGAATACATAACATGGTCCACTTGAGGTGATTTCCAGCACTGGTATGTAGTTGTTGTCAGCAGAAATATGTGATGTGCCAAGACTACAAGCTCTTCCACTGTCGACTCGGGCTTCTTATCTCTCTGTCCTCTAATTCTGTTAAAATTAACCTTGAAAGAGTCGTATGCCAATCTTTACTCGAAATTATTTTGTGCAATAAGGATGTATGCAAAAGCCAACGCAATTTGGAACTTTTGTTCTTCAAGAAGTTGTAACTGGAGTTCAACACAATCAAACCTTTGAAGAGCTTCTTTTGGGTAATGCACCATTATAAAATCATCTGGATTATTCTCAATAACAAACCCATAGAGGTATAGCAATTCCTCATTGCCTTTATTACCATAGCTTATTCGTATCTCTTCCTCAGCAACATACACAACATTTGGGCCAGCTGTGAGATACATTGAAAAAGGAACTTCACTTATTGATCCATTCTCATCATCTATTTCCCACAATGCTTTTCCTTTTGGATCATGGTTACAAAAGTTGATGCCTGGGACTAACCCGTCAACCCAAACAGTTGATGATTGCTCAGATACTATATCTGCACAATCTCTGGTATCTGAAACATAACTTCCTCGAGCAAGACTAGTATCTTCAGTTGCAATCTTTGATGCTGACACACTGAAATGATTTTCTTGTAGGCATCCAAATTCAAGTTGTACTGGCAGCTGAGAAGGGAACATAGAAGACTGCGAACAGGGAATGTTTAAAGCTCGAGTCCAAAATATAGAATTTGCCCCCGAATTTGGCTCCCGACAGCGGCAGTATGATGGCTCTCGACCCTCTGTTGAACGCACCTGTCAACCAAGCGTTACGCACAAGCCTCTTTTACGCACTAGCCAGAAACCACTATAATTAAACGCCGTCACCTTCAGACTCCGGGCGTCGACACCAATGGCGTCGATCACGGGAATTATGGATCCCGATTAAATAAACTGGCTGCCACCATAATAAAATCTGTTCTCCGATAAATATCTCGTGCCTCTAACTCACATTAACTCCGCCGCTGAAAATTCAGCCTCCCGAGCCTCTACAATTGCTTACAATTGCCTCTGTTGTCATAAGCAAATTCGGCCACTGTTTCACTGCAAAATTGATTTTTTTTCTTTTCACACCACACAGTAAACACGACCCCTTCAGTGATTTTCTCAAAGAATGATAAAGATTCGATCTCTTGTATAATTCGGCGGGATAAATTTTGGCCTTCAAAAGAGTCGTAATCTTGCCCTGATGCCAATAGCACTAGAACTTGCTACGACTATGACAATTGAAATGGCGGCTCTGCAGAATAATCGGCTCCTTAATCTCACCAAACTCTTTTAACTCCACACTTTCCACAGTTTCACAAAAGGTGAGGTTTGGCCCAGTTGGAAAAATTAAAAAATTAAAATTAAAAGAGAGTCTGCCATTTTAAATCCCTTTAAAATAATAATTTGATGGCCTTCAATACAATATGCTCTTGGCTCTAATCAAATGGACAGGGACTCAACATTCGTGATCAAAGAGGAACACGTCGAAAGAATGGACTACCTCTATGCCTTTGCAGGTCGACCCTCTTGCCCTTGGAGATTTTTACGGCTCCAAAAATAATTCACCTAACTCTGTGGGACCTCGCATAAATTTTGCAGCCCACTTAAGAATAATATGCCATGACTTCATGAAAGGAATTCTTCTACAAAATAATGACTTCAGCAAAATTAGAAGAAATCTTGAAACCCTTGAATTTCCTCTCGCAAAACCTTCAACAACCACTGCAATACAATAACCACTGTACTACAATACGATTCCATTTTTATTTTTTTTCCCTTTTTGAATAATCTGCAGCCACTTGAAAACTCGACCCCTTGACAAAATGATTTCAACTTTTGGGTCTTGCGGTATTTCTATGATAGATTTTCTCACAAACCCTCTATTTTACTGAAGTTGATCCATAATGAACCCGCAGGCTGAGCCAAAACCAGTGCTCTGATACCACTGTAATATCCTCAAATGGGATATTTCACTGAATTTGCCTAAATTTACTTATATCTCAAAATATGCCATAAATTCAACATTTATTTAACATAGGATTGCCATGTAAAATTAAACATACAAGTACATGCAAATCCATAACACCATAATGCAGGAATATAACTCAGCTTTATTATATTATCACTGGGGTTACAAGCTGAAATGAAAGATAGCTGAGATAAATGAAATACAACTGGCCTCAAGAAAATCTTCCGCACTACTACACTGCGCTGGCCTCCAAAACTGAATTGCTGCTCTCTCCCTCCGGCAACAGCTACCACTGAATCCACTGAAGCTCCCGTTGAAGATCTGAATGATCCTCACTCCAATATTACTGAAGCTATGTGAAACTTCTAAATGAAGTCTCCTCAAAGAGAGTTGGGTTTCCATCCGACACTCACAAATCACCCGAGGGTTTCCGTCCTGGGGATACGACTGAAGTAGAGAACCACGTCCTCAAACCTCTCATACACAAGAAAATGATCTACTCCAAGGATATCTCCCAATGGCCTCCTCCCCTTTCTTTTATAGGTCCCTTGGAGCCTTCTAGAGCATTATTTTATTATTATTTTATTCATGGAGCACTTTTCCCTTTTATTAAAGTATTCCTTTTTAATGCAGAAAAGGGTAAATCGGCTACCACACCTCCTCCGGTCACTGAAATCTGTGTCTAACTGTCCCACCATGTAGGTATTCTCGTCCCGGTTCCAATGAGCTATTACACTGAGATGTTCCATCATGTATTCCTCCTGGAATGCCACCTTGAACATAATCAGCTGAGTTAAGCCCATAAATAACTCAAATTTCCGAAAGTTATCGGAATGCATCGGAACGAAAGCCAAACTGCTCGGATGATGGAGTATATCAAGCGAATGCCTCCAGATACCATGAAAACTCCTCAAAACTCCTCCGAAAAGTTCTTGAGCCCACTAATAGCACCAATCTGTACATGTGACCTGTCTACTCCTAACTTTGGAAGTCCCTCCTAGCCCTGTCATGGGTGATACCAAAAAAAGGAATATTACATTCTTACTCAAAGAAACTTAGTTTTTCCCGTGCAGCAGCAAAAGCATTGACTTACTCCACAAGGAGTGCGTAATTCTAGCTAAGCAGAGGGTTAGAGAAAGATATCGACAGTTGAGGAGATAGCCAGCAATGGATTGCGTGACCAAGATAGATTGGAGGGTGTCTCCAACTATGTTATTTGGAAATAAAGGCCCTCATAGACAGCGCAGTTGCAAAACCACTGGATGCAACACATCTGAGAGCCTTCAAGAAGAACATGGCTAGGGCCAAATGATTGATCCTAGAGGGTGTAAAGGATCACATCGTACCTCACATACCAGCAAAGAACACTACTAGAGAAATGTGGGTAGGGTTGGAAAAGCTATACCAAGGATCTTCCGAGCAGCGGAAGATGTATCTGGAGGAGAAGATGCGTAATACCAGAATGAAGAAGGGAGAGCGTTTTGACTCCTTCCTATCTAGAATACATGATAACCAAGACCAGCTATCAACAGTGGGATCAGCACCTGGTGGTTTAAAACCTACTGCTCGAATCCCAGAACCGACCAAACCGGCCGCTTAGATAGCCCACCGGCCGAAACTCGACCAAGCAACCCTACCTAGGGGCAGCATTTCGCCCATTTTTCAGAAACCGAACCTAACCGGCCCCATAGTAACGAATCGCCGTCCGATTGAACCGGCCGGTTAGATAGCCCACCGGTCGAAACCGGCCAGGCAACCCGGCTACCTAGGGCATTTCGCCCATTTTTCAGAAAAACCGGACCTAACCGGCCGGTTAGTAACGGAACCGGCCGGTTTATGCATAAACCGGCCGGTTCCGTTCCTAACCGGCCGGTTAGGTGCTACCTCCTCTGCGGACCCACATTTTCGGCGGCAGTTGAGTTTTAGGGCTGATTTGGAGCCAATGGGAGGGTTGTTTCCCTCCAAAAACACCCTCCCCAATCTTTTATAAGGAGGAGCAGCCTCTCCTTTGTCTCACACCAACTCATTTGCTATTTGTGAGTTTGATTGAGAGCTTGGAGAGTGTTGAGTGTTTGCCGGAGCAGTGATCTTGGAGGCTTGGAGTTGGAGTTGGAGCTATCTTGGAGGCTTGCCGCTTGAGCTAAGTATATTGTAGTAGCCATCATGCCTCCAAAAGGCCAGGATATTGCATGGGCTCATTGTGATATGATTGATGGAAAAATGATTTGCAGATATTGCCAAAAATCTATTGCAGGAGGGGGTATTAACAGGTTCAAGCAACACTTGGCTGGGATAGGAGGCCATGTAAAGCCATGTGGAGCACCAAATGAAGTAATAGGGCATATTAGGGCAGAATACCTTCAGAAGTTTGAGACTCGAGTCACTGAACTAATAGAGACTGCAGTTGCAAAGTTTGGCAGTCGAGAGTCGGGAGACTCAAGTTCAACCAACTGAGTTTGAACTTTGATTATGATTAGAATTTAGTAGTATGATATATCATATATGTAGATTTGTAGTAGACTGTCATTGTAGTCTGTACTATGCTCATAGCTTGTAGCATTGTTTTTGGACATTATGGGCCATTTGGAGCCTCATTGCTTATGTATTGTTCGATGATATGTATTGCACTTGGTGCCATTTTGATATATTCACCTTTCCATGGTATATAAATGAGAAAACTTTGCATATTTTGTCTCTATTGGCTTGGAATCATGGTTGCAAATCTTAAAAATAGTTTTTTTTATTAAAAAATAATTATTTAATGTATTTTTTTTAAAACCAGTTCATTGAGATCTGACCGCTCCCGGTTAGACCGGTTCCGGTTAGAAACCCGGTTCATTAGGTCCACCGGTCCGGTCACCGGTTCCGGTTTTCCCCAAAACTATGTCAAGACCCAAAGACTCAGAGCTAGTAAGGCTCACTCTGAAATTTGTTTTAGAAGATTATCAAGTCTTTGTCCAAAGCATTCTGGGCAGAGAAAAGCTACGAGGATGGGAAGCGATGTGGGCATCCTTGCAGCAAGAAGAGTTGAGGAGAGATCTCCTCAAAATCCATATTGAGGATGGCAACAGCGGTTCGAAAGTCAAGAAGGAGGTAGAAGATAACACTGCCCTTGCATCAAAAGGGCAACAGAGGCAGGAGAAAAAAGATCTGTCCACGATCAAGTGCTTCAGGTGTGGGGAAATGGGACATTATGCCACACAATGTCCTCTTAAGAAAAAGGATAAGGAGGAGAAGCAAGATCCTCAAGTCGGAGCTGCCAAGATTGAGGCAGAAGCAGATTGTGCTATGTTAGCTCATATTCCGAAAGGAGAGAAGTGGGCTGACTTGGAGTTGTAGATCCAAAATCTACATGTGGTGAGATCCTTGAGTATTTCCGAACTCTTGGATCACATGCGAGCTACGACAGCCTTAAGACAATAGCAGGATGAACAGTTGCAGCAGAAGATGAGAAGACAATGCAGTGGCTAGCAGTACTAGAGCGTGATTAGCGCAGAGAGGGAGCAGCGGCATCAGCAGTTGAGCAGCAGCAGCACAGTGCACACTGGTGCAGTGCAATGCAGTGCAATGCTCACGTTGTATAGAGCAGCAACAACGCAGTATTTTTAGAGAGCTAGTGCAGAAGTTAGAAGCAGTCAGTCTTATTTTTCAGATGCAGTTTTACTAGTCCAATTTCAGATGTTTTTATGTTGCATTTAGCAGCAGTGCAGCAGCAGCAGCAGCGCAGTGCAAAGTAGTGCTCACGCAGTGCAGCAGCATAGTTGCAGAATTCAGAGGGAGTTGCAGTACAGTAGTAGTTGGTAGCAGCATGCAAAGTCAGCAGTAGAATAGATGCAACACTTTTGTGCAGTGTTGGTGAGCAACATCAACAACACAACAACAGATGTTCCAAAGGTCAGGGCAACACATCGTGTTGTCTTGCTAGAGCACTTTCCTCGCTAAGAGTGAGTGTTGATTTATGGTAGCATCGGATGTGCTCTAGCCTTGTAATTTTGTATACAAGCTAAGACACATGTATTCCATAAAACCCAGAAAGGATTTTTGGAAATTCCACTTAGGATGGTTTAATTAAATTAATTAATCGTTTTTTAATGTTTTCTTAAGTCTAAACTTAGGGAAACTGATTAATTAAAGGGTATTAATTAAACTAAGTGAATCTTCTAGATAAAGTCATGGATCACCTCCAAGTTAATCTTAGCCCTTAATTATGTTTTAATCTTGGCCGTTGAAGGGTCAACGGAAGAATATAAGAAGGAGGGTGAGGGGCCTATGGAAAACACATTGAGCACATTGAGCATTTGGCATTTTCGAGCTTGTGAGAGAGACACAGCATTTTGATCAAGATCAAATCACTAGGGTTGGGTTTGCTAAGTGATTTGATTCAGTGATCAGTTTCAGAGAGGGGCAGATGCAGTAACTAGTCAGAAGGACCAGGAATACATTTCAGAGACAGGTAGCAGTGACGCAGATAGAGGCAGCGCAATGACCTGGAGGGGTGACGCAGTTCCTGAAGGGAATCACGCAGAGGTGATGCAGTGCCTTTTGTATTAAGTCCGGAGATAGTTGGAAGCTGGGGTTTCTAAGCCAGGAGGGCCAAAACTCAGTTTTTGATCAGCTTGATCATTTGCAGAGGAGAGGTGACGCAGTTCCAGAGTTTGCCCACGCAAGCTTACGCAGTTGCAACGTAGGCATCACGCAGAGGCAGAGAGGGGCTTCACCAGCGCTGTTTAGATCAGTGGGGTACTTGCAGAGTGAGGTATACCTCACATTTCTTTCGTTGCCTAGATTTTCTCTGAAGAGTGAGCCGGATATTGGCACCCTAGTTGTACTCAAGATTCTGCTGCCTAATAATATAAAACCCTCAGATTTGTTGCACCGGTTTTCCCGAGTTGGGTTTTTCCATGAACTTAGTCCAAAAATAACTATGTCAAATGTGGATGTTTTTCATTGTATTTTGTTTAGTTTGTTTCAGCACTTAGATTTATTCCACAGTGTTATTTGTGTAGACTACTTCAGAAATTACTTCGATATTTCACTGTAATGAAATAATTATGAAAAATAATAGAAGAAGTAATTCAGATCTGTTGCAGTAGGAATCCAGATTTAGGATTTTTCACAACTAGTTGTGAACCAACCAGTTCGGGAGACACAGCTAAACGACCAAATACTTGTAATAAATCTAGTAAGATTAAAGGATTTGATTAGATTTGAATGATTAATACCAGTGCCTTATGGAGTCACTATCTTGCTAAGAATTTAGGACCAAGTACTTGATGAGAAACTGCTGCTTGGATTAATAACTATCCTATATGAAATGCAGATCATAAGACTAATGTGAAATGCAGGAATCTTGGTTAATTTTAATTAAATGCCTACTCTAAGTTTAAGCCCTTCGATCCTTTCTATATTGAGCCTAATTCCGTAATAAGTAGCAGAGAGAAGTTAAGGAGAAGCACACTAAGGTGTGATTAACGATACCTCTCCTGAAAAATCTAACATACCTGGTGCCTCTGGCGCTACAGAGAAGTGTCTCTCTGACGACTGCAAGGTCACCGTTTTAAGTACTACTAAAATCAGGCTTCTCAAGCAAGGATGGATGGGACCTATCTTTCTATCGACCAAGCTTATGCTTGGAAGTAAATTTTAAATATGCAAGGCTAGTTTAATATGAAAATGCACGAGAATTAGGAGGCGATGAAATGTTATGTTAAAACCAAAGCACTTAGATTACAAATTATCTAATTTAGCCACTAAGTACTTAAGCAAAAATGTCGATTATGAAGATGCCAAAAAATACTCAATTAAAAGATATTCAATTTGTCACAGATCCACAAGAGTGTTAAAAGAAGATATCAATCACACTTGAAAAATTTTCCAAACTTAAACATTCAATATAGATCCAATAATTCAAGAAAATAAAACAAAAGCTAATTAAACAATAAGTGATTTTAATCGATAGCAAACATTTAAAATCCCATCAAACTCAGCTGAAGCATATGAAAGTAATTAACACTTAAATCTCAATAATTAAACATCAAAAAATACCATGAAATTTAGATGCTAAATAAACATTTCATCGAGTAATTTATGGATTAAACGATATTCTAAAATAATGCAAATCCAATAAAAATTCTTAATTTTCTCCTATAGTCAAACTTAGGATATATTCTTCAGCAAGATTTCAAATCTGAAGTATTAATTGTAGCAGTAATTTAAACCATAGATCAGCAAACAAACGATACTGACACCAATGCCCAAAATGACTAAAAATAGTAAAATTATTGAACTTGAAGAAAAATCAAATTTTAGGGCTTGATTAAGAGAAACTTCAAATCTGATATTTTTATTTCAGCAGTGAAACAGTGACAGATCAACAAGGTAAAACTGCAAAAATAGCTGCCAAATACTTCCAGAAATAGCAAAAAATGTATTAAAACTTGAAAATTTGACTTCGCTCCCAAATCTGAAGAACTAAGGCTCTTACTAGCCAGATCTAACTTTAAATTCAATAAAAGTTAAGATAATTTTTTTGTATTTAGGAACGAGCTCTAGAAAACCCTGCAAGAAGAGAACTTAAGATAAGCTTGGGGAATTATATTCAGAGAGCTCTTCAAATCTTATTTCCTTGGGAGTCAATTAGTCCAACCGAGGACTTCCCTAAACGCCCAATTCTAGATACGAGAGATTTCTGCACACTTAAAGTTAAACTGTTAAATCAATAGAGAAATAAGATCAAAATGAAATTTTCAAGAGTTAGAGATACTTACTAACTCAATCCAATTAAAATTCTTACCCTAAATCCAGTAACATAAGCAAGATACATGTGCAATAGATTACTCTACAAGAGCTATTAATCAACAATTCATTGAAATAATTACCAGCAGAATATAAAATGCCGAAGACAAACACAACCATCAAGTAAAACACCAAAGAGTTCGTTTGTATTATTCCACAAAAGTATTACAAGAGAGCTTCAAGAGCTAGTACATGATTAAGAGACCAGATGAAAAATCAAACTAACACTGACCTCTAATTTATAGGTAAAATCTCCAATGGCTAGTTCACTTGATCCCCGTCAAAGTAATCTCGACCGTCAAAAAGGATTTGTTTATCTTTTAATCTCGTCCGTCAAAAATAATAGTTTTTGAGGAATTTCGAAATTTTCATTTATTCATTTTTAATTAACTCAAAAATAACAGTTTTGAATTAATTACCTCAAAAACTTGACTTTGACTTACCTACCAAGGCCTAAGGGTCCAAAATTTCTCAAATTTTCAATATTTCCTTGGCTCGAGAGCTTTCAAATTTTATTTTCAAAGACCCACGAATTTTTCCTTTGAAGAATTTAAATTTACCTAGGACATAAAATTAATTACATTTCTGACTTAGGATTTTTAAATTAATTTGGCCAGAAAATTTAGTTAATTGACTCATGAGGGGATTAATTATTTTCCAACCGTTTTTACATAAGGTTAATACATTAAAACCATGAGGAAGAACACACTTTCGTAATAGACCCACAATAATCTACCAAATTTTGCGACTCAAAATATGATCTAGTAGACCAACAATTTGTAATAAAATGATCTAGCCAATTAGTCAGGATCATTCCCAGATTACTTTTACAAAAATTCAATAAAAAAACACTAGGACTCACTAAATATCTCGACGACAAAGTCCACCCTAGCTTTGGGGTGAGGTTGGAGGGGAAAAACTCTGTCGATCATTAGTATCTAGAGACAGATGAATCAGTGAGACGAAAAACCTCCTAGGATAGAAATCGTCACAAAAATACTAGGCTTACCTAGGTTGTTACATACATGATGGTCTTACTAAGATCATTTACATTATAAACATGCAAAATGGGTTTACATCTTTTACAAAACTGTCAACTGAATGATGAAATCTGAATGGCATGAGCACTCGAACATGATGGATCCCTTTTGTGAGAAATAAAAATGGTGTACTGCTATGGGGTCGTTGACACAGAGTGGTCAACAAGGCCAACCATGTCTGGTGCCCAGAAATTGTTGTATTCAAATTCTGCATAATAATATAACCCTCTAGAGCTAGTTGCACCGGTTTTCCCGCATTGGGTTTTTTCGGGAACATTTGTTTGAAAAAATTGTCACTTTTTCAAGTGTGCGTTATATTCAGTAAATGATCTGTAAATGTGTAGGTTGCCATTGTGTTTACTTTGCTGATTTTACTGAATAATTCATAAAATTAACTTGTAATTTAATTCAAGTAGGAAAAGTAAATCAAGACACTGCCGTAGGCTTTCTATATTAAAAAAATTTCACAATTAGCTAATGATTGGAGCCATTGTATCATTAATAATTTGGCACCTTATGGCTTTATTAAGGACTGAATCACTGATTTTATGAGTTCTTTCAAGTCTTATAGACATAATTCTAAGGTTTGACCTAAATATTTAAAGCTTGATCTATAGCTTGTAAGCAGTCTCATAGTCATTCGTAATCATTGGAAGTTCAATGCACTGATATTCCAGCTTATTTTGGGCATCTTGCATCACTTTTTTACTGCTGATATAAAATTGCAAACCTCTAAAACAAGGTTGCATCACTAATAAAATACATATAAGTCTCTAAAATTGGCTAATATGCTCTTGTAATTCATAATCATTTGTGGTTGAAATGATTTGGGCTAAGCTTTGGTCATTGGTATCTAGTTTCACTCTTGCAATTACACATATAGGTGCTCTAACTTAACTGGTAAATTTTGATGAAATTTTCTCTCAGTGACATAGTGGATTAATGCTATAAATTTATCTCTTCCATTGGATAAGTAGATTCATTGTCAAATTGGATATTCCTGGTTTTGAAAGAGGTTCAATCATAAATAAAGGAAAAGAATTAAGAAGGTATAGTTTGACCCAATTAAGGAACTCACTCAAATGATTAAGGAAATGAAATTTGAGCATGCTAGAGAAATGAGTGCCATGCAATCTAGGCTAATCCAGATGGAAAGAAATCAAGCTTAGAATATTCAGCCTAGAAATAATAATAACAATCGAGGTAACGATAATCCATGACCAAGAAGAAATCCTCCAAATGATAAAAGGCATCCTACTCCCCTTGAGTCTGGTAATGTCGTCCACCAGCCTGTTACTACTCAAATTAGCAGAGGTCCTAAAAGGGGATCCTTGAAGGGCTAGCACTAGGTCAAGGGCAACAATGGAGCAATAGTCTAATGTCACCTTGGCTAAGGCTTCCTACTCTTTATGGACTTTCACCAATGGGAGGAGACTTGTTATAATAAGGATCATGAAATTGAATAGATCAATGATAGTATGAGAGATGATCCTAAAAGCCTATTCACAAGAGAGGCTCAGATATATGGTTTGCTTGCTTTGAAAGCAAGATGAAAGGCTCTCTAGGAAGGGCTTAGGGAAATTCTAGGAGCTAGGGTTTGAGCATATGACTTTTCAAGAAGATTCTCAACTCCTAAAATCCTTGTGGAAACTTGGCTTCCAAGTGGTCTTTGTAAAATTGGCGTCAATAAGTTGTGGGACCACATCGGACCAAGTGGACCTAAGGTTAGGTCAAGGAAATGGGCTTGAGCAGCCAATGATGTGCTTGACCTAATTAGGGAGGAGAAGGGGATCAAGGAAGGAAATTTTAATGAAAGGTAATGCAATGATCCCAGCGAGGTTTCTAGACAAGGGAAACCTAGGGCAAGGAATGGTCCTTGAGCTAGGGCTTGCGATATCTTGAGATCCCACCATTGGATTTACTTGAAATTTGGAGGGTCTCTACAGAAAAATCCAGCACAGTTGTGGACCAAAAATCGAAGTATTTGGATGGCTAGATTGCGATATAAGTGATTCCCTAGGTGCCTTATGTAGGCTAGGCCTAAAGAGAAAGAGAGGTGAAAAAAATATGCTTTAAGGTCATCACCTATGGAGGACCAGTGCCTAAGAATTTGGGGAGATTTGGAGTCGAGTAATTATGACTATGGATATTGGATTTTCTATGTCAAGGAGGCCTCAAGGACAACTTCACATAGCATTAAGGAAACAACACAAACAACTTCAAGAGCTTTATACTTCGTTTTACAAAATAGATGGCTTATCAAAATGGATTTCAATGAAGAAGCATCTCTAGGAACATTCATTCATAATACATGGCCCATACAAGAAACATCACTGTCTAGAAACTGAATTTCCATAACTTTAAATAAATGGATGCAATTAATTAGCCCTAGTATAGCGAAATGTGAAAATTTCTGAATGTTACTCTTATGCAGAAATCTACTGTTAGATCTAATTATGCTCCTCCTACTTAATTAAGTTATTAACTGAATAATTCAGATTAATATCGAAGCAAAACACATAACAGACTTTCACCAATTCAGATCTAGAAAAAGTACATGCACACATAGACAAAGTGACAGTAATTTTCTAGACAAATAGTCCCCGGAAAAACCCAAAGCGGGAAACCAGTCTCTGGCTACTGCAAGGTTTTATTATCAAGAATTTTCTGAATACAGCAAATCTGGGTTCCAGATCTGGAAAACCCGACAGAGAAATATTAGATCTGCAACTCACCGACTGTTCTGAAGCCAAAATATTGATTGATCCACACCCTCAAACGGGATTTACAGGACTCAGTGAAAATTAGGCCCTAGAAACCCCAGCGCTGCTCCTGAAACCCCTGCGTCAGCCTCTGCAGCCCCTGCGTCCCTTAGCGCAGGCCTGGAAAGGGCTGCGTTACCCCAAACTGGGTGACGCAGTCCCTACGTTGCCCCTAAGGGTCTCTGTGTAACCTCTGAGGGTTTCCAGCTGCCTTACGCTGCCCTTGGAGTGACTGCGCAACACCTGCGTCGCTGAAGTTGCCCCTGTGCTGCGCAGCTTCTGCCATCTTGCTGTTGACACTCGTGCTTTTTTGTGCTGCCTCTCTGAAGCTGATGTCTGTCTCTTATTGATTCTAGACACTAGGACCAGACCATCCCCTTTGTCTAAACTCCCCTCTTTGCAACTCAAACACTTCTAAGAATTCTTAGCAAACCCTGCCTTAGAATCTCAGCTTAGCTTCAGTGCTCTGCCTCTGTGTGTCTTTACAAATGACCCCAAGCCTTTCCTTTATACTTTTCTCGTTGGGAAACCAACGGCCATGATCAGATCTTGAATCAATGGCTAAGATTAAAAGAAAGCTTGATCAGTGTGACTTAAGACAATTTCATCACATGTTTAATTTATTTAACTTTAATTATTTCATTTTCCTAAGTTTAAAATTAGGAAATACATTAAAATAATTAATTAATTAAATATCTCTCAAACCAGATGAAATTTCCCAAATCCCTTCCTGGGTCTTGTAGATCAAGTGTACTCTAGTCCCTCCGCAAAATTTGGGAGCTAGAACGCATCCAATGCTACCCCAAATACACAAAATCTCAACGCTCCCTCTCAGCATCAAGAGTGTGCTCTAGCAATACATCACACCATGCATTCCAAGATTTTGAGCATTGGTTCTGTGTTGTTGATGCTTAGCCTGCTGCCACTCAACTTTGCATTGTTGCTGCCATTCTGTACTGCTGCCCATGATGCTGTCACTGCCACCGCCTCATCTGTACTGCAACTCCCTCTCAATCTGTTGCATCTGTGCTGCTCATAGCACTGCCACTACTGATCTACTGCACTGCAACTTCAGTTGTTGAGAGAAACAACTGAATCTCCAGCCCAATCTTTGACAGACAAGTCAGATGGGTTGCATCCTCATCACTGAAGCTCCATAGGCTGTTGATCTGTGCTGGCATTTGAAGGATGATGCACATCAACAGGTTTGCACTGCATGGGCAGACTCTCTGCACTGCTGAAGTCACATCAACCCCTTGTGTTGAAATCCCTCACGCTACTGTTGTGCTGCGCTGTCCTCTTGAAGCCTCCACGTTGCTGCAGCTCTGCTTTGCGTAAGCAACTCTGCTCTGCGCTGCTGAAGTCACATCATCCCCTACGTTGTTGTTGCCTCTACGCTGTTGCTGCATCTGCACTGCACTGCTCCTTCCAGCCTTCAGATCTACCTCTGCTTCATCCGTGATCTATGCACCCACTGCTCCACTTGTCTGGCTACTGTCTTAAGGCTCCTGTAGCTCGAATGTGATCCAAGAGATGAGTTGCTCAAGGATCCCGCCCCTCATTCTGTAGCTCCTCTACAGATCCATGTCGCCCCACTTTTGTGGTTCATGAGCGCTCATGGCTGCATCATCTTCCGAACCATCATCCGCCACAGCAGCCTTGGAAGAAGAAGCTTCCATGTCATTTTTCTTCTGAGGACAATTTTTGGCAAAATGTCCTAATTCACCACACTGGAAGCACTTGATCTTTGATAGATCCTTCTTCTTTCCCTACTGCCTCTTTGATGCCAAGGCTGCATCTTCTTCATCTTCCTTCTTCACTTTGCTCGATCCAAAGCTGTATTGTTTCTTGGTGATTCTACGAAGTTCTTCTTGATGCAGAATTGCCCACAAGTTGTCCCAATCTAGGAGGACCCCTCTGCCCAAGATGCATTGGACAAAGGTTTCCCACTCATCTGTGACTGCGTTGAGACCAGTCCTGACCATTAGCTCATCTTCCACCTTAGCACCCGTTCCAGTGAACTGATCTCTGATCGACTGCAATCTGAAGAGGAAATGTTCCAAGTCTTCTCCCTTGGTCATCATGAATTACCACATCTGAGTCTCCAACACCATCTTCCTTTGGACAAACTTTCCCTCAGATAGGGAAGTTAAGGCCTTCCACATCTCATTAGCTGTCTTCTTTTCAGCTATATGTGGGACAATATGGTCCTTAATTCCATCCATGATCAGCCGCTTGGCATGTCCAGCAGCTTCGTTATGTTTCCTTAGGAGATCTGCATCAGTCGGTGTGGCCAGAACTTGTTCTACATGGTCTCTTAGATGATATGCCTCTAGGACTATCAGGATCCTAGCCATCCAAACTGAAAAGTTGGATAGGCCATTCAATCTGGCCTGATCACGCAGTCCATGAGGAGCCATCTGCTCATAAATGTGTCAGAGCTTCCTTTCTCTTTGCTAGAGATTTGTATCTAAGGCTCTTGGCGAAACAGGCGCCTTCTGCTCCCTTTCACAATTGATTTCCCTTCTTGGAAATCTGCCAAATCAACAATGATTCAACTCTATTTGATCCTCTGATTAATCTGCAAGTTTCTTTGAATAGAAACTCTGTGAGAAGTTGATCTCCTCCCGTTC
Organism: Pinus albicaulis; assembly: GCA_034641835.2. Classification (NCBI taxonomy): domain Eukaryota; kingdom Viridiplantae; phylum Streptophyta; class Pinopsida; order Pinales; family Pinaceae; genus Pinus; species Pinus albicaulis. The sequence continues at coordinate 54,220 of JAXQQM020082145.1, read as the reverse complement.
TTTGTCACTAGTGCTTAGGCTAAAACTCTGAAAACTTCAGAAATTTAACCACACCAGCACCTTCTAAATTTCTACAACTTTGCTTCAGGCTTTTCTGGATCTGACAGTTTCAGATCTACGTCACACGCGTTGGCTTCAGACAATCCTAGCACTGCCTCTACGATGCCTCTGTGTAGTAAGTGCATGGGCCTGCTGGGAGACAACGTTAGACTGTGTCACCCTGCCCTTTGCATAACTCTGCTTCTCTGAAAACTGCATTGTCCCTTTAGATCTGCCCTTCTATTGCTTCTGCTGCACTTCCTGCTGCTTTTTGCAGCAAGAACCTTCAGTCTTCTACTAGTGACCCTCCTAGATCTACAATTTCTCTGATACTATGTGAAAATTTATGAATGTTACTCTTATGTAGAAATCTATTGTTAGATCTGGTTATACTCCTCCTACTTAATTAAGTTATGAACTGAATAATTCAGATTAATATTAAAGCAAAACACATAACAGACTTTCACCAATTCAGATCTAGAAAAAGTACATGCACAGATAGACAAAGTGACACAGTGATTTTCTGGACAAATAGTCCCTAGAAAAACCCAATGCGAGAAAACCGGTCTCTAGCTGTTGGACGGCTTTATTATTAAGAGTTTTCTGAATACAACAAATCTGGGTTCCGGATGTGGAAAACCCGACAAAGAAATATTAGATTTGCAACTCACCAGTTGTTCTGAAGCCAAAATATTTACTGATCCACACCCTCAAACGAGATTTACGTGACTTAGCCAAAACTAGGTCCTAAAAACCCCAGTGTTGCCCCTGAAGCCCCTACGTCAACCTTTGCATCCCCTGTGTCCCTCAGCGTTGGCCTGGAAAGGGCCGTATTACCCCAGACTGGGTGACGCAGTCCCTACGCTGCCCTTAAGGGTCTCTGCATAACCTCTGAGGGTTTCCAGCTGCCTTACGCTGCCCTAGGAGTGACTGCGCAGCACCTGCGTAGCTGAAGCTTCCCATACGTTGCGCAACTACTGCCCTCTTGCTACTGATGCTCCTGCTTCTTTGCGTTGCCTCTCTGAAGCTACTCTATGTCTCTTGCTAATTCTAGACACTGGGATCAGACCATCCCCTTTATCTAAACTCCCCTCTCTGCATCTGAAACACTTCTGAGAATTCTCAGCAAACCCTGCCCTAGAATCTCAACTTAGCTTCAGTGCTCTGCCTCTGTGTGTCTTTATAAAAAACCCCAAGCCTTTCCTTTATACTTTTCTCGTTGGGAAACCAATGTTGATGATCAAATCTTGAATCAATGGCTAAGATTAAAAGAAAGCTTGATCCGTGTGACTTAAGACATTTTCATCACATGTTTAATTTAATTAACTTTAATTATTTCATTTTTCTTAAGTTTAGACTTAGGAAATACATTAAAATAAATAATTAATTAAATATCTCCCAAACCAGATGAAATTTCTCAAATCTCTTCCCTGGGTCTTGTAGATCAAGTGTACTCTAGTCCCTCCACAAAATTTGGGAGCTAGAGCACATCCGATGCTACTCCAAATACACGAAATCTCAGCAACAATGTATGTGACAAAAATAGAAAGAAAGAATAGCATTAAATTGCACTTACATGTATTAATAGTATATCCAACCATCAAAACTTTGCCAATCAAGAAGCTCCAAGACGAGAAAATAATCCAAAGATCAAAATTCATTCCATGCACCAAAAATTTGTCCTCTAAGAAGGATAGCAAAGTTCTCTAAAAAGATACAAGTCCAATCCAAGTGATGATGCTAAAATGAAATCACATCACTCGTATTTATACACTTCTAATGAGTTCGATCTAGCTAATTAGGCCTAATTAGCCCCTAAAATAAAATAATGTACAAAATAATTAACCTTTTGTGACAAGCCCACCAAACTAACTCATAAACTAAAGAATAAGCCTCTCAAGAGGTCGAATGATCAATAGTACATGTCATTGAGCCTTAGAGGAGGCCTGATGAAGTCCATAGGTGCCATAATGTGAAATAGGACTCCCAAAAGTACTGGACAAGGGGTTGGACCCTTGTTCTCCAAATAATAAACCTGTGGTGCTCCTAATGGTTGTGGGGGCACACAAGTAACCTCATGGGTCTCCAAATAGATCGAAGATGCCTGTACACTATCTGCAAGGGCTCGGATAATGGTGTAAGTGATGTCACATCATCACACAGGTCTTGGGTCATTTGCCAAGGGCATGGTACAACTGTGGATTCGACTGGGCATGGTGAACCAGGTGCATCTTCCCCATCTAATAGATGCATCCTCTTCCAATAGGTGAATCTCGAGAAATCTTTGAATGTCTCTAGGGATCCATGGAATGTTGTCTACTGTTGTGGAGGCCCATGGCTCTCTACACACACCCTACATGTGCCAATGTATCCCTCTAGAGGGTTGGGACCCCGTAGACCAAACCCAAAATGAAGACCATCTGGATGTGAAATTTTCAAGACTGAAAGTTATTACTGCAATGATTGGTTTATTTCTCCTACTTATGATATAATTTATTTACAGATGCTTCAGTAAATACTGAAATAAACACATTTGCATATATTCACTCTAATCAAAGGCATAAGAACAGAAAATTATACAAGTAGCACAATAGAAATAACCATATGAACACAGTTATTTTTGGACAATTGTCTCCGGAAAAACCCAATGTGGGAAAACTAGTGCAGCAGATGAGGGTTTTGTATTTATCTTCAGAAAAGGAAAGTACATTTACAAGAGTCCTGATGAGCAAAGTAAATTAACATACATCTGGCTGAATTTTCTAGAACCTTCAGAAGAATTTCAGACCCTCGGGGTGACCTCCTTCACCCTCTGCGTCATCCAGCATGAGAGCTCTGCACAGTCTCTCCATCGACTGCGTAACTCTGCGTGGAGAGGTTCTTGTTGCTGATCATCTCACCCTTCCCTTCATCCTCTAGACTTCTGCTTCTCCGATAATTGAATCCTCCCTCCCCCTTCTGCTTCTGCAAACCTACCTCTACAAACTCAGCCACTGAAATCGAATTTTGTTGCTTCAGAATCGATTTCCTTCGAGTACTGAGAATGTCCCCGACGTGATTTCCAAATGACCCTCAAACCCCTTCTTATAGTCTTCTTGTTGATGAATAAACAGCGAAGATTATATCATTAATCAATGGCTCAGATTCAAATATGACTTGATCTTCGTTTTCTAGAAGACCACACTCTGCTTTATTAATACCCTTTAATTATTTAATTTCCCTATGTTTAGACTTGGAATCTGCATTAAAATAATTAATTATTTTGATAAAGCCATATCCGAGTGGAATTTCCACAAACGATTTCTGGGTTCTCTGGATAACTATTGTCCAAGTCTCTCCACCAAAAATGAGACTTAGAACACTTCCTAATGCTATAAAAATCAACACTCCCTCTTAGCGAGGAAAGTGTTCAAGCAAGATACCACTGCACTGCTCTGACTCTATAACATCTGTTGTGCTGATGTTGTTCCAGTTGTTGCCCCTCATCTTTGCATTGTTGCCTTCTGTACTGCTGCCTATGACATTGTCTCTGCCACTGCCTCATCTGTACAGCAGCTCCCTCTGCTTCTGAAGACCACCCTTCCCTCTAATGGAAAGGGTTCTCGACCATCCCCATCTTCTCTCTAAAGTAAGTGAACTTAATCTTACTTAGAGCCTTTGTGAGGATGTCTGCCACCTGTTCTCCTGTTGGAGTGTGTCGCAATTGTACTTCTCCCGTTTGGACATAGTCCCTGATGAAGTGGCACCAAATGTCAATGTGTTTCGACCAGTCATGAAACAAAGGATTTTCAGAGAGCTTAATGCAACTCTAATTATCACACATAATCCTGGTCGGTTCCATCCGCTTCTTGAGCAGGTTCAAGAGTAACTTGCGGAGACATATGGCCTCGCACGAAGCTGTGCTTGCTGCCATGTACTCTGCCTCGGCTAAACTTAGTGCTACGGACTTCTGTTTCCTGCTGTACCAGGAGGTCATTCCTGATCTGAGACTGAAACAGTACCCACTAGTACTCTTCCGATCCAATGTGCTTCCAGCGCAATCTGCATCTGTAAACCCACTCAACTGGACCTCATTGCCCTTGGTGTACTTCAATCCATACTCGATTGTCCCCTTCAGATATCTGAGAACATGTTTGGTTGTTGCCCAATGAGCCCTCTTTGGTTCCACCAAGGACTGACTAAGGGTATTCACTACATAACAGATGTTTGGCCTAGTATTGACCAGATACATCAATGATCCGATGAGATGCCTGTACAAGGTGGGATCAACCTCATCATCCTCCATTGTGCCTATCTTCTTCCAATTAGTAATCAATGGCATGGTCATGGGTCTACAGTGTTCCATCTGAAATCTCTTCAGGATTTCTGTAGTGTATCTTCCTTGCCCCGGGAAGATTTCTCCCTTCTGCTGCCAGACTTCTAATCCAAGAAAATAGTGCATCTGCCCAGATCCTTCATGTCGAATTTTGTAGCCAGATTCTCCTTGCAGTCCTTGATGAACTTGGATGATCAAGTAAGAAATAGATCATCCACATATAATACCAGAATTAACGGCTCCTCCCCTACTCCTAAGTAGTAGAGATTGGGATCTGTATCACTCTTGATGAACCCCATCTTTTGCAAGTAGCTATCAATTCGCCCATACCATGCCCTGGGGTGTAATGACCCAACTCGAATTATATGGAACATAGAAATATTAGCATGCATATGAGACTTGCATATGATAGCTACATATGCATGTATCACGTGTACTGCACTAGTACATGCACTAATCAATTATAAAAAAATCTTAGTATAAAGTAATGAGTGAATTATTGAAAGTATTGAGTAAATACCTAACTCACCAGAATATAATGAATGTATTGTAAAGTAAAAGTTATACCTACCACTATCATAATATAAACTAATATTTTATTCAAAGGAAAGTAAAAGCATTGACTTATGCAAATAAATGACGATATTTTAAATTCAAGATATTTAATAAATCCAAGATATTTATTAAATAATAATATTTTAATAAATCTAAGATATTTTACAAATCCAAGATATTTATTAAATAATAATATTTTAATAAATCTAAGATATTTTAGAAATCCAAGATATTTATTAAATAATGATATTTTTCTAAGATATTTTAGGAATCCAAGATATTTATTAAAAGAGGATATTTTAATAAATATCTTGAAAGGAGATTGTGTATAAAAGGAGAAGGGGGGGGGAACTTGATGGGCATGGGTGAGTGAGGTGCGTACAGTAATGCGATCTTTATAAGGCAATGGCAGCAAAGAATGTATAGAATCTTTCAAACTGAGGAAACCGAAAGATTCGGAACACAGAGCGTGGCAAAAGAACAAAATGTGAGGCGAGCGCTGACTGGATTGGATCGGTCATAGATGTTATCGTATTGGGTGGTATTAACGTTTCGGATGACGACTTCTATGTATTGCGTAGAACCAGGATTGCAAACTTTCAACTTTCTTTGTACCTACTCTATTACTGAAAATATCGCTTGGAAAAAGATTTAAGCTCAGTATCTCCCCACTCTCCTGTGTTACTGAGAAAGCAAGGCAGCCATGCCATCTGCCAGAGTTGTAATGGTGGTCTTGGAGATGGCTGAGGACCCGCCCAAGTAGAACTTCATTATCATGGGAGCTACGTTCCCGTTCTCCACCACAGTCTTGGCTGACTTGTTTTTCTCCCCCACTGGAAAGAAGCTCACCTGCCATTCCAATGAACAAAGATTCACATCAAAACATTGTTTACAGATCAGATCAAATCAATATTATTAAAAGAGATCATATGATTGTGGTTTAATTATAGGTTTTTAGCTGATCAAGTTGGTAAATTTTGTATTTGGAAGATTATAATTTTGGAAATTTAAGTCAGTGAGAACATAGAATGTTGAATTTATGATGAAGGAGTAGTTACCCAACGGCATAGCTGGTACCCAATCTGGACAATAATGTTTGCTTCTGGTGGCAATTGCTGACGATCTGCAGTCTTTGATGTTAGCTGGTACCCAACGGGGACATCTTTTGTTGATTTGGTGGCAACTACAGATTTGCTGGAACCCAATGTCCAAATCTTGTTGCTTCTGGTGGCTAATGCTAATGTGCTGCAGGTTTTGATGTTTGCTGGAACCCATTTTGGACATATTTTGTCGCTTTTGGTGGCTATTGTTGTTTTCATATGTACTGATTTTTGGTCAGCTGCGAGTTTGTTGTGTCTTTTCTCTCTTCTCATCTTGCTGGTACTCTCCGCAAACAATCTGCGGTTGTTCCGGGTGACTAATGCTGAGTCCGGTGAGTTGAATTTTGTTACGTCTAGCATACATGGTGGTTTGGTGTTCATGTTGGGATTTGATAGGGACGGATGGTCCAAATGAGCAGTTGTCCATATGGTGTTGACATATGGTGTATTGTCATATGGTTTGGAATGGATACTGTTGATGTTTGATGGCTAGTTTTCTCATTATAGCTGCCATATACATCCTTTTCGCTATATATATTCAAATCAAGTTTTATGAATTACAAGGTGGAACATAGTAAATATCTTCATTCATCTTCTCTGGTATCATTTTCGGAGTCCTTCGACTCTGAATCATCCTGGTCGGATTGGTGGTTTATCCTTTGGAGAAGTTGTTTTGATTCCATCAGTATTTCCCGACCATGCAAGAATTTTGGTATTCGTTTTAGTGATAGGTGGTGGACTATTCCCGGATGTTATTGCTGCTGCTGTTGTCAAGTTTGAGAGGTGCAATATCCTTTGGACTGGTTTTTCCGACGGTTTTCCGGTTGACTGCATTTGAATTTGCAGTATTTTCTGGCTAAATTCAAATTTCGGATGGATCATCACTGATGACGTTGGGATGATATTTCCTAGGCGCACTCTACCAAGGCTTTATTTATTGGTCTGGCAGGTGTATGGATACATGCATTAATTTTGGTGGATCCTCTCACGGATGGTTTGGATTGAATGTCCTTGATTGAATATCATATTCCTCTTTGGGATTGCTTATTCCTTTCGAGCATTTATTCCACTTTTAGACAAACATCGGCTCTCTTAGTTGTGACGGCTCTCTAAACGCATCTACTTTCTATCATCTGACATAGCTTTTCCTGATAGAGTATCGGTATCGAGATTTTCTGTGTTTTATAGGTGGTTTAATTATTTTGAGCTCATCATTCCAATCTGTGCGGGCATCCTTTATTTGACCGGCGCTACAAAGGCTTCCGATGGTGTTGTCAGTTTCTTAATTACAGGGTGACCGTTTCGACGTAAATTCCCTGATTTTTTCTGGATTTGGCTGTCTCACATATCGGGAGGCCTCTTTCACATTCCTGAAGATGTCGTATTTATTTTCAATTTCTTCTGAATGCGTCTAAGTGTCGGCATCTGTCTCGTCAGAAGTTTGTACTTGGGGCTTGTCATATAGATATGGCTGGGGCGAATATCGAGAATTCGGTGAATTTATCCGGCCTCAGGGATGTTAATGCATCCACTCCTCCAGATGTTTTAAAGCTATCAGAGAATTTTAATGTTGATGTTCAAATTATCAAGCCGGCAGTTCGTGATTGCAAAAAGAATGCTGCCACGAGGGACGCGGATCAATCTCAGCAAAAGGAATTCGAGCTGGACGCTTCAATTATTGCTCAGTCCATCTTTGCGCCTCTTGATTTCCATGTGAATCGGCGGGTTAATTCTGGTGGGGGGAATTTGAATGGGCCCAAGGCTGGTTTGTCCTGCAGAGGCAGGCGTAGACAGGGAAAAAATCGTCTTGCCCACTACAAGCCTGCTACAGATGTCAAAGAAGTGATGATGGATCATGAGGAACTATGTGGGCGGGTCATTAGTTTGCAGAAATGTGCATTAATTGGGCGTTGGATGTTTTCCAATGGACAGGAGATAGATATGATAGAATGGGCGGAGAAAGTATGGAGCCCCATGGTGGGATATGCTCCGAAAGTCAGCTTGCTCCTAAATAATTGGTACAGCATTCACCTTAAGAACGAAAAAGATGTGACCTTGATTGTTGACAAGCCATGGGTACGTGGAAAAAGTTTCTTGCAACTTCTGCCATGGTACCTTGGTTTTAATCCAATTATGGAGGCCCCTAAGATTAGGACGATGTGGGTAAAGCTTCCGGGCCTTCCGCTAGAGTTCTGGACGGATAAGGCAATAAGGGCCATTGGAAATTCCATAGGATGCACGAAATACATCGACTCTAGCATGCTTGATGCCAGCGACAAACGCATTGCCTGGTTATTAGTCTAATTGGTCTTCTCTGGGGGCTTGCCCGGGGATGTTGATCTCGTTTGGGGTCCGAGAAGACACAGGCAAAGGGTGGATTATTGGGGCATTCCTTTCCGCTGCTTGGTTTGTCACAACACTGGTCATCTGAAGGGCAACTGCCCCCGACGGCATTGGGGGCCCCGTCGGGGAAATCAAAGGTCTGTTGCTATTCATAGGGAGCTGACTCCAAATGTACAATGAAATGTCTCCCTATCAGGTATCCCTCCCTTTCTGGCTTCTAGTTTTCATTCATCTGCTAAAGATAGTGCACATAGTGAGGAATTATCTCCACCACACAAGGATTTTACCCCGCCTGATGAATCCGAACTACGATCGGCGCCATTTGATGCTAAAGACATAAATGTTTTTACTTCCCTGGTGAATACCGGTTCGCCCATTCATTTAGAAGCCGAAGTAAACCTTGGATCCACTATCATAATGGAGGATAAAATGCCTTATGTCCCTACTGTTTCTGCTGTCCACCATCAAACCCGCCCCAGCTCTGCACCATTATACACCTCTCCATCCATGCCGCACCTTGAAAACGCATCCCCTTCCCCCTCACCACATTATATCGAGAATGTGGACTTATCGGACTCACTTAATGTCACTATTGCTCTTGTTGAAAACCATCAAACCTGCCCCACACCTGATCCATTATATCCCTCCCCCTCCATGCCTCCTCCCCCGTCCATGCCTCCCCCCTCTCCTCCCTCTCCACATAATTTCGAGAATGTGGACCTTTCAAACTCCCCCATAAATTCTGTTGGATGTGATATTGAATCCCTTTTAAATAACCCAAACCTTGATTTGGCTGCCCTCCCTATTTTTGATAACATCCCTAGGGACCCTGATATTGTCATCTCGCCAGCTTCGGGGTGCAATATTACGGTGAGGAAAAAATCAAAATCTGCATCCAGACACTTCAGAGGGAGGCCAAAAACAAAATCCCTTTTCCGAGATGAACTTCTTGACCTCAGGGAGGTACCAATTTATTCTGCTGCTGATCTCAGGGTGCTTGGTGCTGGCGACCCGCCTGGGGCCTCCAAATGACATACATTCCCCCTTCTATATAAGAGGTCCGTTTGCTGCTATGGCAAATTCCGTGGGCCATCTCGACCTGGATATCCTCCCCCTGCAGGCGGGCCATATTTTATATTTGTTTTCTTTTCAGGTGCAAGCATGCCTATTTTTGGATGAACATAATATGCAAGCGAGGCTGTTTCCCTCACGTACTCCTCTCCCTGGATGTATCCTTCGGATGGGGTATATGAGCAGGTTTTTCCACAGGTTTACTCTGGTTCCTAGAATTAAGTAGTGGCATTTTTATGGTGCCAAGCTTTTTGATATAATTTGTGGACACACCATAATCTTTTGGCCTTCGTCGGTTTTTTTCTGTTGGTATATATGGGGCATAATATATTGTATCTGATTGCATTATCTATGCTCTATAATTTGCGCTATTTGTACAGTGCTGCTATGCATTGTATCATCATGTAATATGTACTGTTTTGCATATCTTAATATATAAAACAGTGTTTTTTTCTTTCTGAAAAAAAAAAAAATGATATTTGTTTGTTATTTGCACAAACAATTTTAAATGACAGGTATTAGCAGTACCCTATATATATATTTTAAAATTTTATTTCAGACCTATATATATTTTAAAATTTTATGTGAGAGAACTTAAGATAAACTTTATTTCATTTCTTAACTATGCGTATAAATTTATGTTCGAATCGAGTTCATGTCTTTCATAAATTAATAATTTAATTATCTTTCCCTTTTATATATGAGACTCAATGCTCATGCTCTTTGAAAACTCTTGTTTATATATATATATATATATATATAACATTTTGAAATTGAGAAAATCAAATTTACATATTTTATCGTTGTTTTAAAGCTTGCAATGGTTTGAAAACTAGACTTATTTCAACATTCAATGTTTGATTTATTATAACGAGAAGCAAATACTTTTAGACACCATTCGATTAGTTATTTTGTGTTACCTTGGGATTGTTCATTTAAATTGTAGTTGATTACAAATTCCAAAAACAAAAAACAAAAACATTCTTAATAGGAAATAGGCTCAAACATAACATTGAGATTATGAAGTGATACTAGGATCTATGAAGACGCATGCAATTTGCTAATAATTATTATGCATTAGGACAAGGAAGTAGCGATACCACTACATCTAGGCAGAACATCAGTGTACTATAGTAGCATCCTCAGGTACTATTAGTGGCATAAAACTCAAAATCCTATTTTGATATTGGTGCTACTGAGAGTTTTATTTCATCATATGTATTAAATAAATGTGGGTTGGCAGCCTATAAGAAAAACCATTTCAGACATATGGAAATGGCTTCAAAAGCACTTCAATCTGTATAATTAATTATTGAGGAATGCAAAGTTAATCTAGGGGTCAGTTAGACTAAGGTTGAAAGAACTAGGATGAATGATCACAATGGGAAATAACTTAGTTTCTAACTATTTTTCGAGATTTTGTGTTGATTCTTGGATATCACCGTCTTATTTTCATAATTATAGCAACAATCCTAATATAACCCGAGGTGTATTACTCTGAGTCATCTTTGATAATTTACTCAAAGTATTCAGTGTTATGTAATAATAAATAACAAGAAAAGCGGTTTTCAACTTTTGGAAGAAATTGAAGCTTTTAACAATGATAAAATGAAATATTATATAATTCGATATTCAAAAGCTATGAACCCTAGGATGATACATCTTATTAGAAAAGATGGAATATTTAATGCTAATCTATGTATCAAAGACATATATCAAGCTCAATCCCACTTGATTCCTATTCCGTTACTTTTACTTTACATTCCATCTGACAAAGGAGTTGAGATAACTCACGGATATCAGCTGCAAATTTTTCCACAATGAAGTTTAAGATTTTGTATATCGTGCAAGTAAAGTTTGAAGTACATTCAAATTATTATATTAAAATGAACACATTAACATCACTTTAGACATTAAACTTTTTATGTAACTTTTGAACATTAGAATGGAAACTATCCTAATTATTTTTATGCAATTGAATGTTTTCCATTCTTCAAGTGACGTTGAGTTTTCCATATATATATCTTACTAGCTGATAACTATAACCATTGATGATAAGAATTTATACAAATATCATTTATACCGCTTTCCTATGTTAATACTTTAATTACTATCCAAGTATATGTGTAAGTGGTTTGAGTAGAGTGAATGTAAATTAGTATAGCTGAATATTCACTATATTGGACATTTTGATATTCAATCATTATGTCATTGTTAACACAGATAATTAGCCATTTACAACCGTAAGGGCATATCGATGTCCAAAACGAAATAATATGGCAACATAGCATTTTCATGGAAAGGAAAACAATGTGATTTAGGAAAGAGAAATTAGGGACATTATGACATTATATAAGATGATTCACGGTAATTATTTTAGACATATATAAAGATTAATTGGCGTAGTTGCTCCAAAGAAGTTAACTCTTGAAGAAAGGGAGAATGGTAGTGAAAGCATGACTATGGACATTATGACAAGACCATTAGATGTGGAGCTACAACCACACAAAATGATAAGCTAGTTTGAGATAAATTAATGGATGAAAGAAGACACTAACTATTCAAAAAATGTTGCGAGAAATCATGAGTAATCAACTTGAGAGTACAAGTATAGTTTACTAAAGGTACACATCAAAACAAAACAAAATGGAAGAAACATATGTTAAGATGGTAAAAAACCACCTTGTAAGGTAGTGAACAGGCTATTAGAATAAGATCTCCAAGGAGTACAAAGGGACATGGGAAATTTTCCAAGTCTGATCTCCAATGTTACCATAATATAATCGCTATAGTTACCTAGGGAGGACAGGGAAAGAAAGAAATTACAAACGTCTAATGATGATAATGAATGTGAGTTATCGTGATGAACTTAGAATAATGAGATCAACAAAAAACGCACTAGAGGTGAGTGAGTGGAAACTTCACAAAGCAACATAAGAATTCAATGACATTAGATTAAAGAGTGAATCTATAATAAAATTGATCAACTGAAGAAGAGATTCACGTGCATAGCGACATCTATAATAGTTTCTCCCTCTAATGGGAGAGTCGCGTTATAAAGTTTTCTTTAGGTGACTAACTATATGCATAGATTATGGACATCATGGAGTATGATTAGGCAATTCTATCCCGTAATGCCTTAAAACATGAAATGATAAGTTGATTACTTTTGATATCCACTTTATTGAATTTATTTATAAAGTCTTAGTCAAGTTGGGGAATAGTAACGACATTTCCAAGTGTAATAATTTTATGCATTAAGAAAACCATGATGACTAGAGCTGAGAAAACAAAGTCAATTTGATAAATATGTTTTTTTCAAATTGAAGTAGACATGGAATATTAGGAATATCTGGTATAAGGAAGTGAAGGGATGTTTTCTATCAAGAAGAATTTTCTTAAGGATATAAGCAACATGATTGGTAAAGGCCAAAGCAATGGACCTATAAGGAGTTGTGAACATTCTTAATTTGTTAAGAGTAGCATGTAATAAGCTGGGAAAATGTTTAAAGATAAATATTAAGGATAATAATTATACACCGTTAGAAAAGAAGATACGTTTGGTGATAAGATGAGGCCTGAGGACTAATGAAAACACGATTAATGTGAAGAATAAGGAGAGGGTATACCAGTGATGTGTTATGTGTTTGGATTAAATGAGTCAATATAATAGAAATAAAACAATGGTTTGAGGAATTATGGTAAAGCTAGTAATATCCTAGCTAGAGTTAAGACTCTAAATGGTGAAACTTGCAAGTAAAGAGACTATATCAAAACTGTAACATACTAATAATGTGACTATACATATCTTGTAAATTGTGAATTTCTTATTAAAGGAGGAAATTATATGTTTGTCAACAATTGACATCTTGTTGAAAACATGACACTCTTAGTAGACCAAGTATAATGCAAAGTGAATAATGCATTTTCAAGCAATGACAAATTCCTTTTATGAACTCTCACTAAGGGATCTTTAGAGTAGTCAATTAACTCTTCCTCTATCTCCAGCATAACCCTAATGATTAGCCCTGCAAAACCCTACTCCTTGACTTCTAAAATTTTAGGCTGAAGATGAGCTGGAATAACATGATAAAGAAGTTAATGTTATTATTATCTCTTTAAACCTAGATTACAGATCAAAGATAATTAGACTTAAAAGACAAATAAATCATAAGAATTAAAAGGTTGGTTGGATCCATATGTAGTTTTGTGTTTTAGTTCTTAATCAACCTGTATCAAGAAATTAGATCATGCTTCGACTAAACATTAAGTGTTTTGTACTCTTGTTTCAATTCATTTCGTTTCTATATATGCAATCATAAAAGTTGGAGCATCCCTCCATTTCGATTTAGAGTCTCAACCTGTGACTTTTATAAGGTTAATCGGGTAATATAGTATAGAAATAGTAGCTACACCCTTATTTGTATATCCATGTTCGATTATTCTATGTGACATTTATAACTGTGGGTTATATTTATAAGCATTTAAAAACTTATTTTGTATAACCTTACCTTATTTTGGATGGATACTTAAGATTGTCATTTTGTACTATGACATGTAAGAATATATTAATTGCTTAAACAATGTTGGTACATGGATACCAATATGAAGAAATTTTTGCTTAAACATTACTGATACAGGGATACTAATATAAATTATGAATTATGTTATGGATATGGTATCTATAATTTTACATATCAACCTAAACGACATGTTTTAAAGATAATATCAATGGATCAGATTAAAAGATGACTTGATCTTCGTTTTCTAGAAGATTCACTCTCTATTCTATTAATACCCTTTAATTATTTAATTTCCCTAAGTTTAAACTTAGGGTCTGCATTAAAATAATTAATTATTTTAATAAAGTCATATCCGAGTGGAATTTCCACAAATGATTTATGGGTTCTCTAGATAACTGATGTCTAAGCCTCTCTACAAAAAATGAGACTTAGAACACTTCTGATCCTATAGAAATCAACACTCCCTCTTAGCGAGGAAAGTGTTTAAGCAAGATATCGTTGTACTGCTCAGACTCTACATCATCTGTTGCACTGATGATGTCCTGGCTGTTGCCCCTCATCTTTACGCTTCTGCTTCTTGTAATATTACCCTGCCACTGCAACATCTGTACTGCAGCTCCCTCTTCTTCTGAAGACCACCCTTTCCTCTAATGGAAGGGGTTCTTGACCATCCCCATATTCTCTCTGAAGTAAATGAACTTGATCTTACTTAGAGCCTTTGTGAGGATATCTGCCACATGTTCTCCTGTAGGAGTGTATCGCAGTTGTACTGCTCCCCTCTGGACATAGTCGCTGATAAAGTGACATCGAATGTCAATGTGTTTCGACTTGTCATGAAACACAGGATTTTCAGAGAGCTTAATGCAGCTCTGATTATCACACATAATCCCAGTCGGTTCTATCCGCTTCTTGAATAGGTTCAAGAGCAATTTGCGGAGCCATATGGCCTTGCACGAAGTTGTGCTTGTTGCGATGTACTCTGCCTCGGTTAAGCTCAGTGCTACGGACTTCTGTTTCTTGCTGCACTAGGAGGTCATTCCTGATCCGAGACTGAAACAGTACCCACTGGTACTTTTCCGATCTACTGTGCTTCCAACCCAGTCTGCATCTGTGAACCCACTCAACTAGATCTCGTTACCCTTGGTGTACTTCAGCCCATACTCGACTGTCCCTCTCAAGTATCTGAGAACATGTTTCCTTGCTGCCCAGTGAGCCCTCCTTGGCTCCACCATGAACTGACTGAGGGTATTCACTACATAACAGATGTTTGGTCTTGTATTGACCAAATACATCAATGATCTAATGAGTTGTCTGTACAATGTGGGATCAGCCTCATCATCTTCCGATGTGTCTATCTTCTTCCAGTTAGTAATCATTGGCGTGGCCATCGGTCTACAGTCTTCCACCTGAAATCTCTTCAGGATTTCTGTCGTGTATCTTCCTTGTCATAGGAAGATTTCCTCTTTCTGCTGCCAGACTTCTAATCCAAGAAAATAACACATCTTCCTGAGATCCTTCATGTCGAATTTTTTTGCCAGATTCTCCTTGCAGTCCTTGATGAGCTTGGATGATCCGGTCAAAAACAGATCATCCACATAAAGAACAACAATAAGCAGCTCATCTCCTACTCTCAAGTAGTATAGGTTGGGATCTGTGTCACTCTTGACGAACTCCATCTTCTGCAAGTAGCTATCAATCCGTCCATACCATGGCCTGGGGGCTTGTTTTAAGCCATACAAGGCTTTCTCAAGTCTGCAAGCATGAGTCTTCTGCTCATGTGTCTCGAAGCCCTTTGGCTTCTTTATGTACACTTCCTCCTCTATCACCCCATTCAAGAACGTTGTCTTGACATCCATCTGGTGAATCTCCCATCCCATCTGCACAACCAAAGAGATGACGGATCTGATAGAAGTGTATCGTGCTACTGGGGCGAAGGTTTCTTCATAGTCAATGCCTTCCTTCTGTGCATACCCCTTAGCTACAAACTTTGCCTTAAACTTCTCTATGCTACCATCTGCAGGATATTTGATCTTGTAGATCCATCTGGATCCTACAACTGATCTGTCCTGTGGTATAGGGACTACTTCCCATACATCGTTTGTCATGATGGAGCTATACTCCTCCACCATGGCATCCACCCATACTTGATGTTGAGCTGCTTCCCGAAAGGTAGATGGTTCACCAACCTGAGCTACCAGTGCCTGATATTTGGCTAGTTGTTTCCTTATCCTCTTTTCTTCTCTAAGGGCTCCAACAAATTCTTCTGCATCCTTAAGAAATTGTTGAAGTTCTCTGCTCGGTCTTCCATCAGTTGTCGGCGGTCTCACCTATTCTTCTTCGGAGGATCCTCAGAATTATTGTGCCTTGGAGAGGCATTTGACCTCTCCTCTGTAGGTCATTCAGGCTGTACGAGTGGATCTTCCTTAATCTGTGTATCTGTGGCCATTTCTCGAGATTTCCTGAAGGCTCTCTCCTCTAGGAATTTCACATCCCTCCTTACCACGACTTTCCTGCTCTCTGGAATATAGATGCGATATGCCTTTGCATTCTCGCTATAGCCCATCAGAAAACCCTTTTCTACAGTTTGATCCAACTTCTTTCTCTTTTCATATGGAACGTGGCAGTACACCATGCTGTCGAATATCCTGATGTGGCTCACTTCTGGCTGGTTGCCTGTGAACACACTCTCGGGAGTTACCTTCCCCTAAGCTCTATTGGGAACTCTGTTCTGAATATATATTGTTGTATTGCAGGCCTCTTCCCATAAGAATTTGGGCATATCTTGGTCGTACAACATTGCACTTGTAGCTTCTATTATGTTCTGATTCTTCCGTTCTGCAACTCCATTTTTCTCTGGATTGTACGGAGTTGTCCATTCTCTCTTGATGCCCTCCTTTGCACAGAAATTTGTGAAGTCTTTCTCGATATATTCTTCACTGTTATCTGACCGCAACTCCTTGATCTTCTTTCCTGTAGAGTTCTCCACCAATGCTTTGAAATCTTTAAACCGATCAAAGACTTCATCTTTGGTTTTCAAAAACTAGATCCAAGTTTTTCTGGAATGATAATCAATGAAGGTGGCAAAGTACTTTGCCCCACTGAGAGCAGTTGTGGACATTGGACCGCAAATGCCAGTGTGTATTAGCGCTAATATACCTTTGGCTCTGTTCCTGCTTCTTGGAAATGTTGCCTTAGCGTACTTCCCTAGTACGCATCCCCTGCAAACTTCGTCTTTCTTCATGCTGAGTTCAGGAGCCCCAATGACAGTATTTTTGAGAATCCCCAAGGCTCCGTGATGTAGATGCCCCATCCTTCTGTGCCATAATTCATTCAGATCTTTGTCGTCTGTACTGCTAATCAAGGCCACCTGAAATTCAAATTGGAGCTTATATAGCTTGTGACTCCTTACTCCGATTTGTGCCTTTTTGCTCCAATTAGGGTGTTTGACATACACCTTATCTCGAATAAAGTATACGTCATAGCCCTTGTTCTGAAGTTGAGACACTGAGAGTAAATTCATCCCCAACCATGGTACATGCAGAACATTCATGGCTCGAATATTGTTTCCATCCTCGGTCTGAAATGTTAGGGTAACTCTCCCGATGGAGGTACATTTTGCCTTGTTTCCCATAGTTATCTGGAAATTTATCTGTTCTTCTTGGTAGCTCGAAAAACATTCTCGAACCCCCATCATATGAGCAGATGCTCCACTGTCAATATACCAAACACTTGGAGGAGTTGTGCTCGACACACAAGCAAGATCCTCCTCTAGTCTGGATGCCAGCACTTTCATGCCATGTTCTCTTTGCATTTCTGCGTGCTCTGGAGGACTGTGAGAGTCCCTTTGACTGCGTGAACCCTTACGGATGATGGAACTTTGGTCCATGGAAGATGCTCCCTTTCTGTTTTTAGCCCTTCACTTTGATACCATGTGAAATTTTCAAGAGGAAAATATTTCTGCAATACTTGGTTTATTTCTCCTACTTATGAGATAAGTTATTTACAGATGCTTCAGTAAATTATGAAATAAACACATTTGCAGATCTTCACTATCATTAAGAGCATAAGAATAGAAAGATAATTTACACAAGTAGCACAACAAAAACAACCACATGAACACAGTTATTTTTGGACAATTGTCCTCGGAAAAACCCAATGTGGAAAAACCGGTGCAGCAGATGAGGGTTTTATATTTATCTTCATAAATGGAAAGTACATTTACAAGAGTCTGATGAGCAAAGAAAAATTTGCAAACACCTGGCTGAATTTTCTGGACCTTCCAGACAAATTTCAGACCCTCGGGGTGACCTCCTTCACCCTCTGTGTCATCCAGCGTGAGAGCTCTGCGCAGTCTCTCCCTGGACTGCATGATTCTGCGTGGAGGGGGTCTTGCTGCTGATCAGCTCCCCCGTCCCTTCATCCTCCTGACTTCTACTTCCCGATAATTGACTCCTCCCTCCTCCTCCTACTTCTGCAACCCTGCCTCTACAATCTCACCCATTGAAATCGAATTCTCTTGCTTCAGAATCGATTTCCTTCCGGTACTGAGAGTGTCCCCGACTTCATTTGCAAATGGCCCTCAAGTCTCTTCTTATAGTCTTCTTACTGATGATTCAACGGCCAAGATTATATCGTTAATCAATGGCTCAGATTAAAAGATGTCTCGATCTTCGTTTTCTAGAAGATTCACACTTTGCTCTATTAATACCCTTTAATTATTTAATTTCCCTGAGTTTAAATTTAGGG
This sequence comes from Pinus albicaulis, assembly GCA_034641835.2. NCBI lineage: Eukaryota > Viridiplantae > Streptophyta > Pinopsida > Pinales > Pinaceae > Pinus > Pinus albicaulis. The sequence goes on along the minus strand of JAXQQM020082145.1, from coordinate 35,528 downwards.
TCTGCATTAAAATAATTAATTATTTTAATAGTCATATCCGAGTGAAATTTCCACAAAACGATTTATGGGTTCTCTGGACAACTGATGTCCAAGCCTCTCTACCAGAAATGAGACTTAGAACACTTTTCAATGCTATAGAAATCAACTGGGTTCTTGCTGCCGATCAGCTCACCCTTCCCTTCATCCTCTAGACTTCTGCTTCTCCGATAACTGTATCCTCCCTCCTACTTCTGAAAACCCGCCTCTACAAACTCACCCATTGAAATCCAATTCTCTTGCTTCAAAATCGATTTCCTTCGGGTACTGAGAATGTCCCTGACTTGATTTTCAAATGAACCTCAAGCCCCTTTATATAGTCTTCTCACTGATGAATCAATGGCCAAGATTATATCGTTAATCAATGGCTCAGATTAAAAGATGACTTGATCTTCGTTTTCTAGAAGATTCACACTTTGCTTTATTAATACCCTTTAATTATTTAATTTCCCTAAGTTTAGACTTAGGGTCTGCATTAAAATAATTAATTATTTTAATAAAGCCATATCCGAGTGGAGTTTTCACAAACGATTTATGGGTTCTCTAGATAACTGTTGTCCAAGTCTCTCCACCAAAAATGAGACTTAGAACACTTCCCGATGCTATAAAAATCAACATTGCAATCTTGCATAAGATCCAATGCGTCCTCTTTCTTTCCAGTACAACAAGTCATTTAAAGAAATGGAGTTAAAGAGCTTACAAACCAATAACTGTTAGGCACTTCATAATGGCATGCCCTTCCATAGTGGGCTTTGGCATGTGCTAATGTCTACAAGCTCCAAGGGGACTTAACCAAGTACCCTATTAGGTGGTTACTACCTTTAAATGGGACCGTATGTCCAAGGTACATCCTTCAAATGGTGGTGGCATTTGATAAAGAGATGAATGGAATAGGGAAAGAAAAGGGCAATCTTGGGCCACATGTTGAGGTACAAAGTTAGCTAATAAAGGGAAGCCCACACTTGGGTATATAATGTATAGGAGGGAGCCATTGTGGTGCATGAGATACCCCGGCCTTGATTTTTCCACCCTTCTTCATATGCCTTTTACCTTTTATGATTTTTCTTTGATTAATTGCTCGGGGCTGAGGGATAAGAGCATGACGTGTAAGGTATAGCAGTGGATATCCCCTTTAAGGTAGGGCGGTTCATTGACCACAAGGGGTTGATGTTAGTTCTTGTAGCATCGGATGTGTTCTAGCCTTGAGATTTGGTAGAGAGGTTAGAATACATGTATTCTCCAATACCCAGAAATCATTTCTGGAAATTCCACCTAGAGACAACTTAATTAAATTAATTAGTCAATTTTTTATATTTCATTTTTAATTAATTAAAAGGAATTAATTAAGTCATGGTGAGAATCTTCTAGAAAGAGACTTGGATCGATTTCTAGTTAATATTAGCCATCGATTAAGTTTTAATCGTGGTCGTTGAAGTCTCAATAGAAGATTATAAGAAGAAACTCGATGGGGCTTGGAGAACACACTTGCAGAGTTCGATTTCACGAGTAGATCACTAGTTTTACTGCCATTCATTTCTCTGTTTGGATTGCTAGATTAAGCATCCATATTTTTGTACTTAGATTTACTACTGCATAATAATCAAACCCTTAGTTGTTGCATCGGTTTTCCTGAGTTGGGTTTTTCTGAAGACTTAGTCCAAAAATAACTGTGTATTTTGTGTGTGCATCTATTCTTCCAACGTTTATTTTTCTTCCAAAGTATTTGTTTTGTGAAGGTTGCAATGTATTTGTTTCGTTATTTTCCATAGCACACAGTAAATAATTTGTTCAATTTATTTAACAAATAGAAGAAACAATATTAGTTGCTACAGTATGATTCTCGGTAGTGGAACTTTCACATGGTATCAGAGTGCAGATAGAAAGACGGAGAGCTCAGTAGCACAGAGGAGAAGGAGTTTTGTAGCACTGCGTAAGCAGCTGCTCGAAACCCCAGAGGCAGTGCAGTCCCTGTGGCTAGGAGGGTCGGTTTTGAGGAAAATTCTCTCTCTGAGAGAGTCGATAGAGAAATTAGATTTTCCAGTTCGAAGATTGCCAAAGACAGAGGGGGTAGCAGTATTTTCCATACAGAGCAGATCTCCAGCTGGGACGCAGTGTTTTGCAACAGTTGTTAGTGCAAAATAGCGTCGGGAGGAAGAAAGAGCACACATTAAGGGAATTATTTCCTCAAGGAACTTCTAGTTCAAAAGTTCGATTTCTCACTGCGGAGCAGCAATAGTTGTAAGCAGATTTTTCCACTCCAACAGGGAGTGCGTAGAGCCTAGTAGCAGCTGCACAGAGCAAAAGAGGAGGAGTTCGACATTTTTGCAGGGATGGCATCAACAAGGCTGAGATATCAAGATCGATTGGATAGAGCATCCAACTATGTAATCTGGAAGGCAAGGATTACTTTTCTTCTAAATGAATATGATCTCAAAGCCTACATTGATAACGTTGTGGTTGTACCCACAGATCCAGATCAATTGAAGGCCTACAAGAAGGAGTTAGAAAAGGCAAAGAGACTGATTCTCGATGGGGTTCGAGATCATGTGGTATCACACATAGCTGACAAGGACACTACCAAGCAGATGTGGGATGCTCTTGCCAAGCTATACCAGGAATCTTCTGAACAACGGAAGATGTATCTTGAGGAGAAGCTGAGATGTACCCGTATGCAGAAGGGGGAGCACATAGACCTCTTAATCACCAGGCTTCAAGATTTCCGAGATCAGTTGTCAGTTGTAGGGTCAATGCCCCAACCTACAAAATTGGTGTGGTTAGCTTTGAACAACATTTCTGAAGATTGGCAGGTCTTTGTCCAAAGTATCTTGGGCAGAGACAAGTTGCCAGAGTGGGACCGGATGTGGGTTGATCTGCAACAGCAGGAGATGAGGTGAGATTCGGTGAAGAGCACCATCAATGGCAGCAATGGGACGAAGCAAGAGAAGGAAGAGGAGAATGTGGCCCTCACATCAAAGGGGCAAGAGGAGCAGCGTAGGAGGAAGGACCTTTCCAAGCTTAAATGCTTCAGGTGTGGCGAGTTAGGCCACTACAACACTCAGTGTCCTCTCATAGATAAGGACAAAGAGGAGAAGCAGGACTAGCAGGCTGCATCCGCGGAGATTGATAGGTTGTCCTTCAGATTGGAGGAAGATTTTGCCATGATGGCAGACATTCCTCCAGGAGTGAGGTGGAATGATTTGGTTTTGTAGCCCTAGAGTGCTACAGGATGGGCAGGATTCTTGAGGAGGTCCACCTCATGAATCAATACCTTGCTACGGGAGCCCATAGCACGTAGTAGTAGGATGGACCAGTGGCAGTTGGTGCAATCAGATGCCAGAGTAATAGATGCAGTAGCTAGTAGCGGTCAAACACTGGGCGGCGCAATGCAAAGTTGGCAGCAGTGCAGTTGGCACGGTGTAGAGTCAGCAGCAGTGCAGAGGCTTCAGTGACAGTGCAGAGACTAGTAGCAGTTAGGACTCGAGTAATAGATGCATCACACTAACCACAGTTGGTTCAGTGTTTTAGACAGTCTCAGTTGCAGCAGTAGCAGATGAGAGGGAGTTGCAGATGTTGTATTAACAGCAGCAATAGAGTTGCAATAGTTGGCAGCAGTTTAGCAAGGTCAGTCGCAGCACAGATGCAGTGCATATCAGAGTTGCACAGTAGTTGGTGGTCAGCAGTAGCTAGAAATCAGCAGCGTGATAGGAGATGGTGCAAAGGTAGTGTATTGTAGCAACAGTTTTAGTTGCAGTACTTACACTTTCCTTGCTAAGAGTGAGTGTTAGTTTTTGTAGCATCGGATGTGTTCTAGCCTCGAGATTTGGCAGAGAGGTTAGAATACATGTATTCTCCAATACCCAGAAATTGTTTCTGGAAATTCCACCTAGAGATGACTTAATTAAATTAATTACTTAGTTTTTAATATTTCTAAGTCTAAACTTAGGAAATATGATTAATTAAAAGGAATTAATTAAGTCATGGTGAGAATCTTCTAGAAAAACTTGGCTCGATTTCTATTTAATCTTAGCCATCGATTAAGTTTTAATCGTGGTTGTTGAAGTCTCAACAGAAGATCATAAGAAGAAACTCGATGGGGCTTGGAGAACATACTTGCAGAGATCGATTTCACTAGTAGATCAATTTCAAGAGTAGCAGCGTTTTGTTGCCGGAGAGAGAGCTAGTGAGCTCGAAGCAGTGAGAGAGGGGCAGGAATAGTAATGTCGGAGGAAGCTTTTCAAGTTTCGATGAGTGCAATGCAAAGAGACAGTGACTGCCACAAAGAGGCAGTGTAGATCCACGCAAAGGCAGTGTAGATCCACGCAAAGGCAGTGTAGTTCTTCAGAGGAGATTATGTATTTTGCTAGGGAGAAGTAGTGATTCAATGCCAGAAGCCGGAGAGAGAGTCCGGATGCCAGGAGGATCCATTTCCCAAACTACAGCTGGTCAGAGAGCAAGAGGAGAAGCAGTTCTGAGTTGTGGGGCATATTATTGCGTAAGTTGAGGCAGTGACTATGTAGAGGCAGCAGGAGTAGCTCAAATCGAGCTGAGGTCAGTGTCAGACCACCTGTGGAAGTATGATTATTCTCACTAGTTTTACTTCCAGTCATTTCTCTGTTTGGATTGCTAGATTAAGCAACCACTACTACATAATAATCAAACCCTTAGCTGTTGCACCAGTTTTCCCGAGTTGGGTTTTTCCAGGGATTTAGTCCAAAAATAACTATGTATTTTTGTGTGTGTGCATCTATTCTTCCAATGTTTATTTTTCTTCCGCAGTATTTGTTTTGTGAAGGCTATAGTGTATTTGTTTCGTTATGTGTCGTAGCACACAGTAAATAATTTGTTCAATTTATTTAACAAATAGAAGAAACCATATCAGTGGTTGCAGTAGGATTCCCGATAGCGGAATTTTCACAGTTCGAACAATCATGGATTCTTGAATGATAAAGGAGGCTCATCTAGGGCCTATAGGAACCAGGGTGATGGCCATGGGTATGGGGTAGAGCTCATGCATTTAGCTTTTTCCCATGTGCTAAATGTGTTTGTCCCGACCATCTTTTACATTTTGTGGTACATTTTCTTGTTGAATGTGGCCAATTATGCTTTTACTTTTATTTTCAGCTGCATCAACCTTCGGGGCATCGTTTTAGGCCCGACCCAATGTGTGGGCAATAGGAAGGGGAAGCTAACCCTATGTGGACCCAGGTGAGAGAAATGATGAATGGAGTTGTAATGAACAGAAGGGGGGTGATATATGTGGATGAGGGAGCGAGACCACGTAACCAAAATTAAGGTTTCCCATGTAGTATCATTCCTAAATCCCGAAGGTCAATAAAAGAGATCCCACGGGACTAGGTCCCAAGGGTAACATCCAAAAGAGGTAAAGGGGACAGGAGCGTAGACCTAGCACACTCTTTCTGTTGAATGCACCCATTAATCCATGCCCAAAAGTTTCCATGATATGTAAACTACAATACTCAATTACCAAATGACAAGGCATAACTTTAGGTTTGGGAGGCCCACCTTCAAACATACGATCATGACAGATGGGTGAGGAACCACATGGTTGCCTGAGGTAGCGGAGAAATAGCACAACAAGCTAGTTGGTGGCTGCAAGGGGTTGTTGCTTTTCAGTTGAGGACCATCTTGGAGAAAATTTTCTCCTAGGGATATCACCCACAAAATGGTGGGTAACATCTAGCTTCAACTAGGATGTGATCTCTCAAAAAGTGGGCGAAGCTACTCAAATGGGAGATCATGAGAACACCATCAATCTCTTGGTTACCATAGACTTGTTAACTAGACATATTAAAGGTTAAACCCACAGGGCAGCATGTTTGTACAGTGTCTTATGATCACCCATGCTTAATGTTAGGTCATAAAATCAACTGATAATAAAACATGCAAATTTTAATCTAAATGCAACTTAATCTAGCCTGAGAAATATCATATGACATTAGTTCTAATGCGAAAATCAGCATGCAATGCATCCTACTCTAACATGCATATGGTACAAAATTAATACTAAGTGTAATCATAAAGCCAGTGCAACCAACATATCATCAAATCAATATAAATATGTCGGCCTATATGATTACTCACATAGTAAATGTCAAAGCAAATGTGGACATAATCACATGGATGATAAGGTTGGTGGGAGGTAGGAAAATAGAATGCCCACACATAGATGATCACATGAGAAGAGGTAAGAAAAGGATGCAATCTAGTCCATGAGATCCTCTCTTCTAACTAGAATATAGAGATGTCAATGATTAAGCTCATAAAATTTTGATGGATGGCAACCTCGGGCATATTATTTCCATTATGGCCCTTATCATTTATGTCATATTTTATGGCCTCTACAGGGTTATGATTAGTAGGAAGGGGAGTATGATGAAATGGAGAAACACAAGTAGGTTGCCCATGATGATCACACTAGAAAGCGGAGATTATAGATTGATCATGATCCTGATCGAGTGCCCAAGGAGATAAAGAATACTCAATGAGGGGTTCTTCCTCGACACTATACTCAGAAAGGGGAAAGGGATCAAGGTCACTTGAGATCATATGAGAACAAGTGCGGGAATCACTCTAAAAATGATGAAGAAGAGAAGAGGGCAAAGGGGAGGGTGGAGTGTCATATCCAATAGGTTTCTCTTCCCCAAAATTATAATCTAAAGGCTCGGGTGATTTGAATATAGAATCATAAGGAAGACAGGTAGAAACCTTATTGATTTCCTTACTATTGGGATCAAAATTTTGGTTTTCCCTAAAAGGAGAATCAATTACTTCCAACTGCCCCTGTTCATGCTAGGGAAAATAATAATTCTCCTTCCCAAGGGTATCGATGAATATGTCATCATAAGTAATGCTCAAGAGAAAGGGAAAACCAATCTCAGCCTCATCCTCTTTGTCAGTATCATAAATGGGAGCACAGTCAAATTGAGGCCCAACAATTTTCCATTTCTCCTTTTCGATGCAGAAATAATCTTCAATGTCATCTTCCAAGGAGCTCATGGGATCACCTTCCTCAAGGTCCCCAAAAGGAGATTTATCAGGAGTGATACCCTTGAGAAGGTAAGGTCAACCTCAACTTTAATTTCCATAGTCTCGTCATCCTTAATACATGTGTTCTCAAAATCATCCTATTCATCGTGTGGACCCAACAAGGACTCGTATTCCTACCCATCAACTAGATTTTCAATGGTATCTTAATCTTGGTTAGTTGACAAACGGGACGAGTCTTCTTCCCTCTTCTCTTGAAGAACAATAGCTAAGGTATTTGTTACATGATTTTGGTAATATGCTTCTAGGAGGAGAGCATTAGTGGGGTTCTCTTTATACTCACATTTCATCTTATGAAGCTTCACCTCTTCTTCGTGCGAATGAAAGAATACTTCATTAGAATTACATTCCCTTACTAACCCCCTGCATGACCTACTGTATTCATCCATTCTTTCTTGCGTGATTTGGAGGCTCACAGGATCTAACTCTTCGTCATCATCAGAGGAGATGTTCCCCTTCTCATTACCATTATCTTCCAATTCTATTTGCTCATCATCCTCGCTTACATTTGAGCTTTCTTCGATGTCACCCTGACCATCCAGTTGATTACCCTTTGTGGGACTTTGTACCTAGTTATGGTATTTGTCTTTGATCAAGTTATCCAGAATATTCAAAGCACATGTTATGCGAGCAAAGTCAAGGAGGCAAAAAGGAACTTCCTCATAGGAACACCTCACAGTGTCGCGTTGCGCTTGTTGTGACCTATAAAACCTGAACATGAATTCCATATCCATACCTTCCAATATATTTTGATAAGACTCTGCATATTTATCCAAATTCTTTTGCAATTCTTGAATGTCTTGGTCATTGAGTTTTGCAAATGTAGGACCAAGATAAATCTCCCTTTTTCAATAGTCCATTTTCTATGATTTTGCATATTAAGATGAAAATGGAGTCGTCAGGGTGAAATGAAATGCCTTGATAGATGCTTGCCTCACCCTACAAGCATTAACTTTGGAGTGCAATGAAGAACTAGGGCTTCGTTTTTCCAAAGGAGTTGCCAATAATGATATGTCAATATGTCACATGGGGAACTAACACATGTTTCGTATCCCCAGCAACGGCGCCAAAAATGTTACCGCTCAAACTAGCAGGGTTTCTAAAAGGGGATCCTTGAAGGGCTACCACTAGGTCAAGGGCAACAATGGAGCAATAGCCCATTATCACCTCGACTAAGGCTCCCTACTCTTTACAGACTTTCACTGATGGGAAGAGACTCGTTATAATAAGGATCACGAAATTGAATGGATCAATGATAGGTTGAGAGGCAATCCTAAAAGCCTATTCACAAGAGAGGCTCAGATATATGGTTTTCTTGCTTTGAAAGCAATATGAAAGGCTCTCTAGGAAGCACTTAGGGGAATTATAGGAGCTAGGGTTTGAGTATATGACTTGTCAAGAAGATTCTTAGCTCCTAAAATCCTTGTGGAAACTTGGCTTTGAAGTGGTCTTTGTGAAATTGGCTTCAAAAAGTTGTGGGACCACACAGGACCAAGTGGACTCGAGGTTAGGTCAAGGGAATGGGGTTGAGAAACCAATGATGTGCATGACCTAATCAAGGAGGAGAAGGGGATCAAGGAAGAAATTTTCAACGAAAGGTAATGCAATGATCCCAGTGAGGTTTCTAGCCAAGGGAAACCTAGGGCAAGGAACGGTCCCCGACCTAGGGCTTGCAATATCTTGAGATCCCACTGTCATATTTGCATGAAATTTAGAGGGCCTCTAGAGCAAACTCCAACGCATTTATGGTCCAAAAATTGAAGTATTGGGATGGTTAGATTGTGATATAAGTGATGCCCTAGGTACTTATGTAGGCTAGGCCTAGAGAGAAAGAGAGGAGGTGAGAAAAATATGCTTTAAGGTCATCACCTATAGAGGACCAGTGCTTAATCCTTTGGAGAATGGAGTCGAGTAATTATGACAATGGATATTGGATATTCTATGTTAAGGAGGCCTCAAAGACAACTCAACATAGCATTAAGGCAGCAGCAAAAGCAGCTTCAAGAGCTTTATACTTCATTTTGCAAAATAGATGGCTTATCAAGATGAATTTCAATGAAGAAGCATCTCTAGGAACATTCATTCATAATGCATGGTCCATACATGAAGCATCACTATATAGAAACTGAATTTTCACAACTTCGCATAAATGGATGCAGTAAATTAGCCCTAGTATACAGTGCAGTGATCACAACCTGGATCCCCTGCTCCAGCTCGATGGTGTGATCGAAACCCCAGTCAGGTGGCTGCCTTGGTAGTATGTCCCCAAAAACCATGGAGTATCTGTCAAGAATGGCTTGTATATCTAGGTGTGGTGGCTTCGCTACTCCACCAGCCTCTAAGACTCTCAACTCAACAACCCACTCTATATCCCCACGCCTCAAGTCGGCCTCCATCCTATGTGCAGAAACTGTCTGTGGTGGGTACGAATGCATGCCCCTCAGCATCACTAGCTTGTCATCCATGTCCAGAAACTCCATCTCCAACCTCTTCTAGTCAATTGTGACTCTACCAAGTGTGTAGAGCCACTCGACTCCCAACACTATGTTGGTGTTCGGAATGTCAACCACAAAGAAGTGTTCGGTCAGGGAGTAGCTCCCCATAGTCATTGTCTGTGGTCGGTACGAATGCATGCCCCTCAGCATCATTGGCTTGCCATCCGTGTCCAAAAACTCCATCTCCAACCTCTTCCAGTCAATCGTGACTCTGCCAAGTGCATAGAGCCACTGGACTCCCAACACTATGTTGGTGTTCGGAATGTCAACCACAAAGAAGTTGCCGGTCAGGGAGTAGCTCCACATAGTCACTGTTAGTGCTGGGACATAAGTAGTGCACTGCATGGTCTGGTCCCTTGGAACAAGCACAGAGAACTGCTCGAACTCCTCTGTCTTGATACCCCACCTACGCACCATCTATGCATCAATGAAGTTGTGTGTGGCCCCACTATCCACAAGCACTGAAACATGTTGTCCCTATACAGCACCTCGAATCCTCAAGGTCAGGTACTTGGGTACCCCACACAGTGATGCCATGACCCCTCCTGATGGTGCAAACATTGATCCTCCAGCTGCTGGTGGGGGTGGAGGTGGAGGTCCATCCTCCCTAGGTGTTGCACTGTCCTGACCTTCCATCTCAAAGAATGCATCTTCGTCCCCGTCACTGTCTGAAAATACCTCTATGTAGTGTGCCTTTCCTCTTGCACACATGTGGCCTGGTGCCCATGGCTCCTGGCAAGTGAAACACAGCTTCTTCCTCTGAAGATCTCTTTGAGTCTCATCATCCAAATGCCCTTGTCCCTGGTTACCCCTCAGTGGTGGGACTCTTGTATCTCTTCCCCTCTGCTAGAAAACCAGCTTAGTTGGCTGGGGTGCTCGAGCTCTGGGTAGAGCATCCTGCAAATCTCTTGCTCTCCCAACTGCATCATGCAAGGTAGTGGATCTGCTCAATCTCACTAACCCCTGAAGTGGTTATGTTACACTCTCTACAAACATATAGATACTTCGAGGCTCTGACAAGTCCACAACCATCACGGACAGCCTCAAGAATTTCGAAATATAGGCCTCTGTGTTTCCATGTTTTTTTAGCTTTGTCAGCTCTCCAAAGTATTCCTTCGGATGTTTCCTCTCAAACCGCTCCAACACCCTCTTGGTGAACTCATCGTACGATGTCACGCCTTTGTGCCCCAGCGTGGTCAACCCATGAAACCACTAGTCATGGGCTTCTCCCTCCAAATGCAAAGCAGCCACCTTGATGACCTCTATCTCAGTCATCTGATGGAGCTGGAAGTAGATATCCAGCTTCTCCACCCATCCTTTAGCTGAGCTCTTTCAGGACCCATCAAATGTCAAAAGGAACATCCTACCCACAGTACGATGCAAATCATTCCCCTGCGTGTACCCTCCTCCTCTGGCCTGGCCTTTGGGTTTTTTGTTGTTCTTCAGCTGGCAAAACTCATTAAACGTAATGGCCCTTCCGAACTCTGGCCCATAGGATTGGTATTCCACGAAAAACTCCCCATAGTAAGTCTCCTCCAGCTCCTGTTGTCCTCCTGTCCCTAAAGCTAGGAACATCGGAATGGTGAATCGTGGTGGAGTGTAGGGTACAGTCGACAAAGTAGTGTGAGGGCCTACCTGGTGCTGCGAAGTGCCAGACCCTTCTCCAATCTGGAACTCCCTTTCCCCTTACTGCCATTACTAAGTTTCTGACCCATCTCCTCAATCCTCTTGGAGAGGTCTTGTACTGATTTTAGAAGAAATTCCTTCTCCTAATCTGGAGTGATTTCGAGCCTTCTCTCTCTGCTCCTGTACCTCTTCCTCCGATAAGTTAAGTTATGTCTACTCTCCTGTGTCATAGACTGTGTGTTCCACAAGCTGAGCCAAGTCTATGAGCTTTGATACCACTGTAATATCCCAAAAGGGAAAATGACAACAATACAAGAAGAAAATAGACTAAAAACTACAGCAAACAAAAATACACCATCAACACATGAAAAACTGAAGCCAAAAGATGAGCTGAGCCATTTTATTAATGTCGGGAACTGAGTACAAAAGAGGCGTTGGAATAGGTGCACCTGCGCCTGCTCAAGGCAGGCTGAAACACTTCTTAACCCAAGCTAGAATGACACTCTACTGGTGCCTTTGCGTAGCTCTAGTGCGGCACTGCTCTGCCCAGAAATTCTGCTGCTGGCTGACTTCGTACCACTGGTTGGATTGCTTCCACTACTCAAAAAATTCCGAGATTTGGACACAGACACTACTCAAGAAACCCACAAAAACCCATGAAGGAATTGTGGAATGCTCAAGTTCAGAAATTGGCCCCTGTTGGGCTTGATCCCACTGCGCAGCTAGTTGAAGCTCCTCTGCTGGAAATCACTGTAAAAATGCCTCTGACACTGGACAATTCCCCTTTTAGGAATCCCTTAGCTTCCCCACCAAGCCTCAGCTCTAAATGCTCCTCCTTCTTGTGAAATTTTCAAGAGGAAAATATTTATGCAATACTTGGTTTATTTCTCCTACTTATGAGATAAGTTATTTACAGATGCTTCAGTAAATTCTGAAATAAACACATTTGCAAATCTTCATTATCGTTAAGAGCATAAGAACATAAAGATAATTTACACCAATATCACAATAGAAATAACCACATGAACACAGATGTTTGGACAATTGTCCCTGAAAAAACCCAATGTGGGAAAACCAGTGCAGCAGATGAGAGTTTTATATTTATCTTCAGAAATGGAAAGTACATTTACAAGAGTCTGATGAGCAGAAAAAAATTAGCAAACACTTGGCTGAATTTTCTAGACCTTCCAAACAATTTTCGAACCCTCAAGGTGACCTCCTTCACCCAATGCGTCATCCAGCGTGAATGCTCTACGCAGTCCCTCTCTGGACTGCGTGATCCTGCGTGGAGGGGTTCTTGCTGCTGATCAGCTCACCCTTCCCTTCACCCTCCTGAGTTCTGCTTCCAGATAAATGACTCCTCCCTCCTCCTTCTGCTTCTGCAACCCAGCCTTTACAAACTCACCCACTGAAATCGATTTTCCTTGCTTCAGAATCGATTTCCTTCGGGTACTGAGAGTGTCCCCGGCTTGAATTCCAAATGGCCCTCCAGTGTTTTCTTATAGTCTTCTCGCCGATGAATCAACAGCCAAGATTATATCTTTAATCAATGGCTTAGATTAAAAGATGACTTGATCTTCGTCTTCTAGAAGATTCACACTCTACTCTATTAATACCCTTTATTTATTTTATTTCCCTAAGTTTAATTTCCACAAACGATTTCTGGTTCTCTGGATAATTGTTGTCTAAGCCTCTCTACCAAAAATGAGACTTAGAAAACTTTCTGATGCTATACAAATCAACACTCCCTCTTAGCGAGGAAAGTGTTTAAGCAAGATACCGTTGTACTGCTCTTACTCTACATCATCTGCTGTGCTGATGATGTCCTGGCTGCTGCCCCTCATCTCTGCGCTGCTACTTCCTGTACTGCAGCCCTGTCACTGCAACATCCGTACTGCAGCTCCCTCTTCTTCTGAAGACCACCCTTTCCTCTAGTGGAAGGGGTTCTCGACCATCCCCATCTTCTCTCTGAAGTAAGTGAACTTGATCTTACATAGAGACTTTGCGAGGATATCTGCCACTTGTTCACTTGTAGGAGTGTACCGCAGCTGTACTGCTCCCCTCTGGACATAGTCTCTGATAAAGTGACATCGAATGTCAATGTGTTTCGACCGATCATGAAACACAGGATTTTCAGAGAGCTTAATGCAACTCTGATTATCGCACATAATCCCAGTCGATTCTATCCGCTTTTTGAGTAAGTTCAAGAGAAATTTGCGGAGCCATATGGCCTCGCACGAAGCTGTGCTCGCTGCCATGTACTCTGCCTCAACTGAGCTCAGTGCTACGAACTTCTGTTTCCTACTGCACCAGGAAGTCATTCCTGATCCGAGGCTGAAACAGTACCCATTGGTACTTTTCCGATCTACTGTGCTTCCAGCCCAGTCTGCATCTGTGAACCCACTCAAATGGATCTCATTTCCCTTGGTGTACTTTAGCCCATACTCGACTATCCCTCTCAAGTATCTAAGAATATGTTTGGTTGCTACCCAGTGAGCCCTCCTTAGTTCCACCATGAACTGACTGAGGGTATTCACTACATAACAAAGGTCTGGTCTCGTGTTGACCAGATACATCAATGACCCGATGAGCTATTTGTACAATGTGGGATCAGCCTCATCATCCTCTGATGTGTCTATCTTCTTCCAGTTAGTAATCATTGGCATGGCCATGGGTCTACAATCTTCCATTTGAAATCTCTTCAGAATTTCTGTCGTGTATCTTCCTTGTCCTAGGAAGATTTCCCCTTCCTGCTACCAGACTTCTAAACCAAGAAAATAGTGCATCTACCCTAGGTCCTTCATGTCGAATTTTGTTGCCAGATTCTCCTTGCAGTCTTTGATGAGCTTGGATGACCCGGTCAAAAACAGGTCATCCACATAAAGAATAAGAATAAGCAGCTCATCTCCTACTCTTAAGTAGTATAAGTTGGGATCTGCGTCACTGTTGACGAACCCCATCTTCTGCAAGTAGCCATCAATCCGACCATACCATGCCCTGGGGGCTTGTTTTAAGCCATACAAGGCTTTCTTAAGTCTGCAAACATGAGTCTTCTACTCATGTGTCTCAAAGCCCTCTAGCTGCTCTATGTACACTTCCTCCTCTATCACACCGTTCAAGAATGTAGTCTTGACATCCATCTGGTGAATCTCCCATCCCATCTGTGCTTCCAGAGAGATGATGGATCTGATAGAAGTGTATCGTGCTACTGGAGCAAAGGTTTCTTCATAGTCAATGCCTTCTTTCTGGGCATATCCCTTTGCTACAAATCTTGCCTTGAATTTCTCTATGCTGCCATTTGCAGCATATTTGATGTTGTACATCCATCTGGATCCTACAACAGATCTGTCCTGTGGTCTAGGGACTACTTCCCAGACATCATTTGTCATGATGGAGCTATATTCCTCCACCATGGCATCTACCCATACCTGATGTTGAGTTGCTTCCCAAAAAGTAAAAGGCTCTCCAACCTGAGCTACCAGCGCCTGATATCTGTTAGGTTGTTTCCTTATCCTGTTCCCTTCTCTAGGTGCTCCAACAAATCCTTCTGCATCTCTATGAATCTGTTAGAGTTCTCAGCTCGGTTTCCCATCAGTGGTGGGTGGTCTCACTTGTTCTTCCTCCTGTTCTTCGTCGAAGGAGCTTCCCTCAGAAACATTGTGCCTTGGAGAGGCACTGGACCTCTCTTCCATAGGTCGTTAAGGTTGTACCAGTGGATCTTCCTCAATCTGCGTATTTGTGGCCATCTCTCGAGATTTCCTAAAGGCTTTCTCCTCCAGGAATTTTACATCCCTTCTTACCACGACTTTCTTGCTCTCTGGAATATAGATGCGGTATGCCTTTGCATTCTCACTCTAGCCCATCAGAAAACCCTTTTCTGCATTTTGATCCAGCTTCTTCCTCTTTTCCTCTAGAACATGGCAGTATGCTATGTTGCCGAATATCCTGATGTGGCTCTCTTCTGGTTTACTGCCTGTGAACACACTTTCGGGAGTAACCTTCCCCAAAGCTCTATTGGGAACTCTATTCTGAATATAAACTGTTGTGTTGTAGGCCTCTACCCATAAGAATTTGGGCATCTCCTGGTCGTACAACATTGCCCTAGCAGCTTCTATTATGGTCCGATTCTTCCATTCTGCAACTCCATTTTGTCCTAGATTGTAAGGAGTTGTCCATTCTCTCTTGATTCCTTCCTTGGCACAAAAATTGGTGAAGTCTTTATCGATATATTCTCCACCGTTATCTGACCTCCACTTCCTTATCTTCTTTCCTGTAGAGTTTTCCACCAATGCTTTGAAATCTTTAAATCGATTAAAGACTTCATCTTTGGTCTTCAGAAAATAGATCCAAGTTTTCCTGGAATAATCATCAATGAAGGTGGCAAAATACTTTGCTCCACTGAGAGTTGTTGTGGACATTGGACCGCAAATGTCAGAGTGTATTAACCCTAATACACCTTTGGCTCTGCTGCTGCTTCTTGGAAATGTTGCCTTAGCGTACTTCCCTAGTACGCATCCCCTACAAACTTCCTCTTTCTTTGTGCTGATCAGGAGCCCCTATGACTGTATTTTTGAGAATCCCCAAGGCTCCATGATGTAGATGCCCCATACTTCTGTGCCATAACTCATTTAGATCTCTGTTGTCTGTACTGTCGATCAGGGCCACCGGAGATTCAAGCTGGAACTTATACAGCTTGTGACTCCTTACTCCGATTTGTGCCTTTTTGCTCCAGTTAGGGTGTTTGACATACACCTCATCTTGAATAAAGTATACGTCATAGCCCTTGTTCTGAAGTTGAGACACCGAGAGTAAATTCATCCCCAACCCTGGTACATGCAGAACATTCGTGGCTTGAATCTTGTTGCCATCCTCCATCTGAAATGTTACGGTACCTCTCTCGATGGGGATACATTTTGCCTTATTTCCCATAGTTATTTGGAAATTCATCTGCTCTTCTTGATAGCTCGAAAAAAATTCTCGAACACCCGTCATATGAGCAGATGCTCCATTGTCAATATACCAAACACTTGGAGGAGTTATGCTTGACACACAGGCAAGATCCTCCTCTAGTCTAGATGCCAGCACCTTCATCTCATGTTCTCTCTGCATTTCTGCGTGCTCTGAAGGACTGCATGAGTCCCTTTGACTGCGTGAACCCTTCCTTTGGTCCATGGCAGATCCTCCCTTCCTGTTTTTAGCCCTTTAGTCTAATACCATGTGAAATTTTCAATAGGAAAATATTTCTGCAATACTTGGTTTATTTCTCCTACTTATGAGATAAGTTATTTACAGATGCTTCAGTAAATTCTGAAATAAACACATTTGTAGATCTTCACTATCGTTAAGAGCATAAGAACAGAAAGATAATTTACACCAATAGCACAATAGAAATAACCACATGAACACAGATGTTTTGGACAATTGTCCACGGAAAAACACAATGTGGGAAAACCGGTGCAACAGATGAGGGTTTTATATTTATCTTCAGAAATGGAAAGTACATTTATAGGAGTCTAATGAGCATAAAAAAATTAGCAAACACCTTGCTGAAATTTCTAGACCTTCCAGACAATTTTCGGACCCTCGGGGTGACCTCCTTCACCCTCTGCGTCATCCAACATGAATGCTCTGCGCAATCCCTCTCTGGACTACGTGATTCTGCATGGAGGGGTTCTTGCTACTGATCAGCTCACCCTTCCCTTCACCCTCCTGAGTTCTGCTTCCAGATAACTGACTCCTCCCTCCTCCTTCTGCTTTTGCAATCCAGTCTCTACAAACTCACCCACTGAAATCGATTTCCCTTGCTTCAGAATCGATTTCCTTCGGGTACTAAGAGTGTCCCTGGCTTAATTTCCAAATGGCCCTCAAGTCTCTTCTTATAGTCTTCTCGTTGATAAATCAACGGCCAAGATTATATCTTTAATCAATGGCTCAGATTAAAAGATGACTTGATCTTGGTCTTCTAGAAGATTCACACTCTGCTCTATTAATACCCTTTAATTATTTAATTTCCCTAATTTTATACTTAGGGTCTGCATTAAAATAATTAATTATTTCAATAAAGTCATATCCGAGTAGAATTTCCACAAACGATTTATGGCTCTGGATAACTATTGTCTAAGCCTCTCTACCAAAAATGAGACTTAGAACACTTTCGGATGCTATAGAAATCAACACTTCTCACCTCCCAGACCAACTCTCCAACCGAACTGCATCCCCATTGCATAGTTTCTTTGTCCTCTGCACAGTCCCTAAAGTGGTGATGCTTCTCCTACAAATTTGTCTATGTAATGCTCCTTAAAAATGGTAAATATCCTCTCCTAAGCAGGCACTCAAAGTCCCCCGAGGTAGAGGTTAAGATCTCTGCCTAAAGATCTCGTGTGCTAAACAGCATTGTAGACTTGGCACCCAGCACAAGCGTGCTATGTCAAGATGACAATCAAAATAGAAGTTGAATGAATGAAGAAATGAGCTGCCTTCACTTCCTTTTGTCAATTGAGCCCCCAACGTTCCCTTGGGCCCACCATGGACTGCGCAGTCCCCTCATCTAGCCACTCATTGCGTTGCCTCCATCGAGCCTCTCCTACGCTGTCACCTAGGGAGTTGCCTCCAAATCGAATACTGGCCACATGGACCCCACTAAGGCCGCAATTTTTCATTGTGAACTATATGAGTAGGTTGTAGCTTTTCCTCAATTATTAATTTTGGGTCTTGGCCCACCTTATTTAGGAACATCAAAAATTATCAAAAATTAATATTCTAATTAGCAAAACTGCTAATTAGGAATATTACAACTGCTTCACCAGTTTTGTCACATTAGGTTTTTCCGGGGACGTTTGTCCAAAAATAACGGTGTCTTGTGTTTGCATTATTCTATCTTGCTCAGTTTTTGTTTTCACAAATGTATTTTAATTGGTGAAGGCTTCTTCAGCAACTGCTTCGATATTTTAAGAAGTAATCTTATAATAACTTGTTAAATCATATTTGCAGGTAGGAGAAGTAGTTCAGCTTGTTGCAGTAGGGATTCTAGATCTAGATCTTGGAATTTTCACATGTTAGATGTATGATCCAAAGTACATTAATTAATATTTAATTATTTAGAGTCTTAGAGTCTTTTTAGAATATGTATTTGTTATAAAAGATATGACATCTAGAAAGTTGTCATTTCTTAGGAAATAATTTAGGAAAATAGTTAGAAGTGTTGTTACAAGTGCATCAAATGTAAATGGACACTTTTAAATGAAATAAGTGATCCATGACAAAATTAGTTTAGGACACAACCTTATTTAAAACTTTTTTCTCTCCGCTTGCAAGGGTGTTGAGTAATCGTGTATAAGCTCTTGCTGATTTTATGTAATTTTTCTTTTCCTTATTAATAAAATTTGTGTCTGAGAACACTTTTGCTATTATGATGTTGTTGTTGGTTTATATTTCAAAAAATTCGATTTTAATAAACAAATAAATAATATATATATATATATATAATTTTAATGCTTGTCGATTATTTTCGCTTGTTTGTTGATTTGATCTTTTTGGAACCCTTGCTAATTAAGTGCTAATTATGATTATTTTATGCAAGTCAACAAGCACTTCCTCCCATCCAAAAATACAATGTAAGATGTAACTTTATACCATAGAGACTATATGATGAAGTTAGACAATTGCATCTATCTATGTCTATACACACTAACGGTATCAAGGGAACTATAAGGAAAAGTTATAAAAACAATGAATGTTAAAGTCATAAAAAGAACATGTAAACACCCTATGAGTTGAAACTTGAAACTTCTTAGTGGAAAATTAAAATCTGTAATTGGCAAATTATAGTAGTCGTTATACAACAGGGCTACTTTGAACATTGGGTAGTGATCATTATATGAGGGAAGGAAGCTTTACTTAATTCTTAAATGTCTTTTCATCCAATGACAAAAGTAGTCTGGACATAGCATTAGCCAAGATTACCTTCAGAGGAAAGAATCTTCCTCGACAAAATACTACAGGGAAACCTACGACTTTCCAACAAGAACATGAGACTTATTCCACTAACTTTGAAGAAAAGACAACAGGAAATATGTTAGATGAGTGACACATGGAGACATAGGAATAGTCAAGAGTAAGCTTGACACTAGTATGAATTTTTCTTTAACTCTCTTTGTTTATAAAAGGCAAGGCTTCTGACGGGAATTTTACTTGTGGGTGGCCCATTTCGAATACTTTTTGCATTCTTTAATATCATTTTACTTCTTTGTGATCCGTATTTATGTTCATAATATTTATGTGCAACTTCATTATCTAGTAATTATATTTCATCTAATTTTGCAGTGAGTTAATGCTTCATAATATTAGCTTATATGCTAATAAGTAGTAGGGGCATGGGCTTATCCCTCCAAATGAAAAGTAGCCACCTTGATGGCCTCTATCTTAGTCATCTAATGGAGCTGGAAGTAGATATCCAACTTCTCCACCCATCTTTTAGCTGAGCTCTTTGAGGACCCATCAAATGTCAGAAGGAACATCCTACCCACGGTACGCTGCAAATCATTCCCCTGCATGTACCCTCCTCCTCTGGCCTGGCCTTTGGGTTTTTTGTTGTTCTTCAACTAGAAAAACTCATTGAACGTAATGGCCCTTGCGAACTCTGGCCCATAGGATTGGTATTCCACGAAAAACTCCCCATAGTAAGTCTCCTCCAGCTCCTATTGTCCTCCTGTCCCTGAAGCTAGGAACATGGGAATGGTGAATCGTGGTGAAGTGTAGGGTATAGTCGGCAAAGGAGTGTGAGGGCCTGCCTGGTGCTGCGAAGTGCCAGACCCTTCTCCAATCTGGAATTCCCCTTGAACTCCCTTTCCCTTACTGCCATTACTAAGTTTCTGACCCATCTCCTCAATCCCCTTGGAGAGGTCTTGTACTGATTTTAGAAAAAAGTCCTTCTCCTAATCTGGAGTGATTTCGAGCCTCCTCTCTCTGCTCCTATACCTCTGTGTCTGATAAGTTACGTTATGTCTGCTCTCCGATGTCATAGACTGTGTGCTCCATAGGCTGAGCCAAGTCTATGAGCTTTGATACCACTGTAATATCCCAAAAGGGAAAATGACAGCAATACAAGAAGAAAATAGACTAAAAACTACAACAAATAAAAATACACCATCAACACATGAATAACTGAAGCCAAAAGATGAGCTGAGCAATTTTATTAATGTCGGGAACTGAGTACAAAAGAGGCGTTGGAATAGGTGCACCTGTGCCTGCTCAAGGCAGGCTGAAACACTTCTTAACCCAAGCTGGAATGACTCTCTACTGGTGGCTCTGCGTAGCTCTAGTGCGACGCTGCTCTGCCCAGAAATTCTACTGTTGGTTGGGTTGCTTCCACTGCTCAAAAAAATCCGAGATTTGGACACCAAACTCTACTCAAGAAACCCACAAAAACCCATGAAGGAATTGTGGAACACTCAAGTTCAGAAATTGGCCCCTGTTGGGCTTGACCCCACTACGCAGCTGGTTGAAGCTCCTCTGTTGGAAAATCACTATAAAAATGCCTCTGATGCTGGACAATTCCCTTGTTAGGAAGCCCTTAGCTTCCCCACCAAGCCTCAACTACAAATGCTCCTCCTTCTCACCTCCCAGACCAACTCTCCAACTGAACTGCGTCCCCACTGCACAGTCTCTTTGTCCTCTGCAGAGTCCCTAAAGTGGTGATGCTTCTCCTACAAATTTGTCTATGTAATGCTCCTCAAAAATGGTGAATATCCTCTCCTGAGCAAGCACTCGAAGTCCCCTGAGGTAGAGGTTGAGATCCTACCTGAAGATCTCGTTTGCTAAATAGCACTGCAGACTTGGCACCCGGCACAAGCGTGCTATGTCAAGATGACAATCAAAATAGAAGTTGAATGAATGAGGAAATGAGTTGCCTTCACTTCCTTTTATCAATTGAGCCATTGGGTCCACCATGGACTGCGCAATCCCCTAATATAGCCACTCACTGCGCTGCCTCCATCGAGCCTCTCCTACGCTGCCACCTAGGGAGTTGCCTCCAAATCGAATGATGGCCACATGGACCCCACTAAGGCCGCAATTTTTCATTGTGAACTATAGGAGTAAGTTGTAGCTTTTCCTCAATTATTAATTGTGGGTCTCGGCCCACCTTATTTAGGAACATCAAAATTAATCAAAAATTAATATTCTAATTAGCAAAACTGCTAATTAGGAATATTACATCTGCTTCACCAGTTTTGCCGCATTGGGTTTTTCCGGGGACGTTTGTGCAAAATTAATGGTGTCTTGTGTTTTCATTATTCTATCTTGCTCAGTTTTTGTTTTCACAAATGTATTTTAATTGGTGAAGGCTACTTCAGCAACTGCTTCGATATTTTAAGAAGTAATCTTATAATAACTTGTTAAATCAAATTTGCAAGTAGGAGAAGTAGTTCAGCTTGTTGTAGTAGGGATTACATCTCTAGATCTTGGAATTTTCACATGTTAGATGTATGATCCAAAGTATATTAATTAATATTTAATTATTTAGAGTTTTTTTAGATTAATTATTTAGAGTTTTAGAGTCTTCTTAAAATATCTATTTGTTATAAAAGATATGACATCTAGAAAGGTGTCATTTCTTAGGAACTAATTTAGGAAAATAGTTAGAAGTGTTGTTATAAGTGCATTAAATGTAAATGGACACTTTTAAATGAAATAAGTGATCCATGACAAAATTAGTTTAGGACACAACCTTATTTAAAGCTTATTTCTCTCCACTTGCAAGGGTGTTGAGTAATCGTGTATAAGCTCTTGCAGATTTTATGTAATTTTTCTTTTCCTTATTAATAAAATTTGTGTCTAAGGACACTTCTACTATTATGAACCACACTGGCTGGCTCGAAATGCGTCGACAAAATTTTCTTACATGTGATTTTCACCAAAAGTTCTTATACACATTTTATGGATCACAGAAGCCAAATGCCTAATATTATGATGTTGTTGTTGGTTTATATTTCAAAAAAAATAGATTTTAATAAATAAATAAATAATATATATATAATGCTTGTCGATTATTTTCGCTTGTTTGTTGATTTGATATTTTTGGAACCCTTGCTAATTAAGTGCTAATTATGATTATTTTATGCAAGTCAACAAGCACTTCCTCCCATCCCAAAATACAATGTAAGATGTAACTTTATACCATAGAGACTATATGGTGAAGTTAGACAATTGCATCTATCTATGTCTATACACACTAACGGTATTAAGGGAACTATAAGGAAAAGTTCTAAAAACAATGAATGTTAAAGTCATAAAAAGAACATGTAAACACCCTATGAGTTGAAACTTGAAACTTCTTATTGGAAAAGTAAAATCTGTAATTGGCAAATTATAGTAGTCGTTATACAACAGGGCTACTTTGAACATTGGGTAGTGATCATTATATGAGGGAAGGAAGCTCTACTCATTCTTAAATGTCTTTTCATCCAATGAAAAAAGTAGTCTTTGGACATAGCATTAGCCAAGATTACCTTCAGATGAAAGAATCTTCCTCGACAAAATACTACAGGGAAACCTAAGACTTTCCAACAAGAACATGAGACTTATTTCAAGAGTAAGCTTGACACTGGTATGAATTTTTCTTTAACTCTCTTTGTTTATAAAAGGCAAGGCTTCTGACAGGAATTTTACTTGTAAGTGGCCCATTTCGAATACTTTTTGCATTCTTTAATATCATTTTACTTCTTTGCGATCAATATTTATGTTCATAATATTTATGTGCAACTTCATTATCTAGTAATTATATTTCATCTAATTTTGCATTGAGTTAATGCTTCATCATATTAGCTTATATGCTAATAAGTAGTCCTTGACAACTGATACATCAATAAGTAGACTAACCTGTTTGTCTTGACAAAGAAGGAGCCAACATCAGTGTCATAGCGATTTGCAACACTAATGCACCCACCACCAACGGGAATTATCCGCTGTATCTTTGATGCCCCACCTTCGCCAAGAATCCATTCTTTAACGGGGTCTTTCTCAGATGTTGCCACTGCCATTCCAACGTAGCATCAAGAATAGTATTTGAAAAAACAATAGCATATCATCACAAAGAAACAAGACAATAATATTACTGTTAATCTCAAATTTCCTCTTTGCAACTCTAGAGGGTTTTTCAATTTTGAAATATTCCAACTGATAGAATTGTCACTATCTTTGACAAAGTCTCCTAGGATTACAATTGTAAAATACATATTTAGGTGAGCAATCATCTTTGACCAAGTTACCTAGAAATATTTACAATGAGCTAGGTGAACAGAAAAATATCAAAGTACAAAAGAAATATAATACATATTCAAACTAATTCCACTAGGACCTGGAGAGTTAAATGGCATCAATGGATGAAAAGCCTTGGAGTGATTGATTATGTCTAGAATGCATGGTAGAGATGAAGGATTATGATTGGGTCTATGCTAGTCATATGGACGATCTAACTGTTACAAGTTGTAACTCCTAACAGTTCCTCCAACATAATCAAAGAGTAGGCAGAACCGTCGGGTTGGATCTATGCCTTGAGAGAGAAGATGAGCACCATTGTCACCAGGATTTACCACATAAGTGGTGAGAGAAAATTCCAACCTCCTAAGGAAACGCCTTTTCCAAGCACTAAACGAGGAAAGGACTACAAGGCCAAGAACCATGAGGGGCCAAGCCAATGTCATATCCCTTTCTCTAAAAACAGAGCCTTTATATTGTAGAATTAGACTGCATATTGATATTAGCATGTTTATCAGTCGCTCTGGTTTGTTGCTTCATTTTAAAAGAAAGAGTGATGGGCTTCAAGGCAAAAACGAAAGATATCATGTGACTGCGGTTATAAGGTGGGGTTTGGAGACATATGCGATTGGTTGTTTTAGATTACACATATGGCACTGACCATGTATTTGGGAGTTGAGCCATATAACTTTCCCAAAAAAAGCTGGACTATCCACTGTGTGTACAATGCTTTGACTTCATGGTCACATGTCCCATAGTTGATTAAGTACCAAGTAGGGATGCATCACATACCAACCAGTGACCACCACAGCTCTATCTTCCTAAAAGTTTAAAATTTCTTGCAGGTCTGGAGACCAGGCCTCTAACCTTCAATATTTATTATTTAGAGATAAGATTTCCTTAATAATTCCAGGTGGGTGTTCCTGAAGTAACTTCGTTGTTATCATTTTTCATGGGGAACCTAAATAAGACCTCTTAATGGGCAGATGGAGAATGTTTGCATCACCTGGGGATATAAAGATCGGTATCCTTCACTGGAGGGGATGAGTGGATTTGGTCCAGAAGTTTCAAAGGGTTCTGTTGGAAGGAACGTCAGTATCTCTACTGCATTGAAATAGTGATGGGCTTCAAGGAAACAACGAAAGACATCATGTGACTGCTGTTATAGGGAAGGGTTTGGAGAATATGCGAGTGGTTGTTTGTAGTTCAAGCATGTGGCACTGACCATGGAATTGGGAATTAAGCCATATAAATTTCCCCAAAAAAGCTGGACTATCCATTGTGCAGACAATGCATTGACTTCATAGCCACATGTCCAATAGTTCAATAAGTACCAAGTAGGGATGCATCCATACCAACCAGTGACCACCACAGCTCTATCTTCCTATAAGTTTAAAATGTATTGCAGGTTTGGAGACCAGGCCTCTGACCTTCAATATATACAGATAAGCTTCCCTTTAATGCATTCAGTCTAATAATTCCAGGTGGGTGTTCCCCAAGTAATCGTTGTTATCATTTTTCATAGGGAACCTACATAAGACCTCTTAATGGGCAGATGTAGAATGTTTGCATCACCTGGCGATATAAAGTTTAGTATCCTTCACTGGAGGGGATGAGTGGATTTGGTCCAGAAGTTTCAAAGGGTTCTGTTGGAAGGAACATCAGTATCTCTACTATGTTGAAATAGTGATGGGCTTCAACGAAACAACAAAAGACATCATGTGACTGCTGTTATAGAGAGGGGATTTGGAGACATATGCAAGTGGTTGTTTTTAATTTACGTATATGGCACTGACTACGGACTTGGGAGCTAAGCCATATAAATTTTCCCCAAAAAAGCTTGGACTATCCACTGCACATACAATACATTGACATTATAACTACATGTCCAATAGTTGATTAAGAAACAAGTAGGGTAGCAACACATACCAGCCCAGTGACCTCCACAGCTCTATGTTCCTGTCCTCTGTAATATTCCTGCTTAGCAATTTTGCTAAGTAGAAATATTAAATTTTGCCGGTTTTGTCACTATTACAATTTTTGACTTAGGAAGATTGGGTATGGGGACCCCACATTACACTTAGGCATTAGCACACCCCAAAACATTAGGCCGGAGACAAAAATTGCGTCTTTAGTGGAAGATGGGGGCCACTTGGAGCAAACTGCGGTCCACCAAGGAACCACGCAACCATTGGAGCGGAGTTAGGCAAGAGGCACAAGTTGGGCCCACAGGAACGTTGGGGAGGCTTTGGACAAAAGAGGCATGGGAGGCTCATTTTGGGCATTCACTTATCAATTATCATTTCAGAATTTGTCTCTTGACATAGCATGCTTGAGCAATGAGCCAAGTCTGCATGTGTTATTCAGCACACGGATGTTTCCGAGAGGAGATCGCAAACCTTGCTTCGGTGGACTTCGAGTGCCAACTCAAGGAGGGAGTTCCACCTAGTTCCAGTTCATTTCAGCGGTAGTGAGGCCATACCACAGCGCAGAGGAAGCTACAGTAGTGCAGAGGCAGTGTAGTCTTTGAGGGAGTCACTCCAGGAGGTTTAGGAGTGAAGGGAGCTTGTGGATGAAACTTGGTGGGAAGGCTTGAGGAGCCTTCTAACAATGATTGCAGGCATTTTGGTGGCATTCAGCAGAAAATTCTTTAGGAGGATCGATTTGCCCGGCAGTAGAGCCATACAAGCCGAAGAGGGCCAATTTTTTGGTGTCAAGATTTGGCCGAACTCTTCGTGGGTTATTTTGGTTTTATAAAGTAGAGTCCGAGATTAATTTCCCGGAATTTTCTGAGCAGTGTAGCAGGCCCTAGCAGCAGATCATTTCAGGCAGCAACATCGTTTATGGGTATTTCCAGCGCAGAGCTATAGCCACGCAAAGCAGAGAGATAGAGGGTGTCTGGCACTTCATTTGTGGGCTTCTCTAGCTTGCCTTGAGCAAGCCTAGATGCATTCCTTCCAGCACCTATATTGTTCATCCTTTCATATTAATAAGATGGCTTAGCAGCGCAGTTTTTGTGATCAATGGTGTTTTGATTGTGTGTTTGTATTTTTGTGCATTTTTATGTCTATGTATGACTTTTATTTACTATAAAAACTCCTTAGGGATATCACAGAGGTATCAAAGCTCATAGACTTGGCTCAGTCTGTGGGAGCAGCACGGTCTATGACACCGGAAGACAAGCAAAACGTGACATACCGAAGGCAGAAGTACAAGAGTAGGGAAAGACAGTTGGAGATCACCCCAGATCCTGTGACTGTTGAACCAAAGGTTGTGGAAACAAACATGGGGGACAATGAGGGAGAGAAAAGGAGCAAGGATGAGAAGTTTTCTCACCTCCTACTGAAGGCAGTGCAGGACCTATCGAAGTACATTGATGAGATGGGTCATCGTAATAACAATGGTAGCAAGCTCAAGGGAATCCAAGGGGATTTCCAAGTGAGAGAAGGATCTGGCACATTGTAGCACCATGCAGCACTCAACCCCAACATGCCTACCGTACCATATGTTATCACTCCACCAAATCTCTAAGGTTGAAGAAGAAATCCCAATAGAGGTAACCACAGACCAATCTTTTGGCTTGGTATCTAGCCAAATCAGAGAGGGCTCTCTCCACAATGTCATAGCCAAGAGGGATGGATAAATTAGGGTTTTAGGCTAGGTATGAGTTCAGGGGTTTTAATTTGATTTGATTGGGTTGATGGATGAGGATATGAGGTCAAAAAGGCTAGGTAAGGGCAAATAAGATTATGGTTACAGTCCACTCAATGGGGCAAGGTAGGTAGGAAGGCATTGCACATTAGGGTTCTTGGGATAGAATGATTTAGAAAGGTGAGGAGCTAAGAAGAGCATGGAAGATGAATTCTTCCTAAACTGAAAGAAAGATGAACAAACTATGAAAATTTTCCCAAAACAAAGCATATGAGATGAATTCTGTTTCTCTAACATGAAAGTGATCATACAATAGACATGAAATGGAAAATGGATCAACGATACATTCATACAAATGAAACAAGAGAAGAAACAATGCTAGACAACCATACCACAGGTATCCCAAAGAAATAGCTGTAACACTTTTATTAAGCTCCTGCCAAAATGATTACAATAGAGTCTCTAATCAATATGCCAATATCCAACTGACTCCAACTGTGAAATGACTGAAAAATTACATGATATAGGCCTCAAACAAACTCCTCCCACCCTCAGGGGACATGAGAGGAGGAGCAGTTCCACCCAAAACTAAGTTGAATACCTAGAGTGTAGGGTGGTCAAACTGACTCA
The DNA here is from genome assembly GCA_034641835.2 of Pinus albicaulis. Taxonomy (NCBI): domain Eukaryota; kingdom Viridiplantae; phylum Streptophyta; class Pinopsida; order Pinales; family Pinaceae; genus Pinus; species Pinus albicaulis. The sequence continues at coordinate 7,770 of JAXQQM020082145.1, read as the reverse complement.
TCCCTCACTTTTTGCAAATTGATTCATTACACCTCATCATGAGTTTTCATCTAATGCATTTACCCTAGGTAATAGTAAAAACATGAAAATTACATTCACATCATCAATTACATAAAAATCAAATTTGCAGAAAAAACAGAGAAAAATAAAAAAAAGTCAGGTGTGCCCTTAAAATGCCAGGTGCACCCTCCAACTTGCAGCTGAGTTTTGGATGGGTTCCCGATGTCCAAATTGAGCTTTGGATAGCTCATTGGAAAGCTTATCCTGTCTACCATCTGGATCTATGCTTGGTTTGCAGAATGGACTTGATCTGACCCCTCAAAACTTCATTCTCTTGAGACTGCTTGGTGCACAGCGCCAAGGTGAAAAATGAGGCAGAACTGTGATTTTTAGGGTGTTTTTTCACTTTTTCACCTGCCAGTTATCCAAAACAAGCTTAGAAAAGTTTTTTTCTTCCATGTATTCATCATTATGAATGTGGCCAAAAGATGCCTCAAACAAAATGTAATATTCCCAATTAGCTTTGCTAATTGGAATATTTCATTTTTGTTTAATTTTGCCACTTTAGCTAGAAATAATAAATAAAGTGAGAAATAAGAGGGGTTACCTCACTTTAGTCACCTCACTTTATAAAATAAAGTGTTTTTCCTAGTTGATTGACGTTATAACTTAGAGAGGGGGCCTTGGGGGTCCACATGAGTATGAAGGGGAGGCATCAAGCTGACCCAAGGTTAACTGCGCAAGCTAAGGAGAGTGAAGGACGCAGTCAAGGTTTTGGAGGGAGTTTAGCACTATAAAAGGTGGGGTTCTCACCTCATTTGGGCATGCATGATTTGATATTGATATTGAGAGCTAGACTTCTGTCTGCTTCAGCACGTCGGTTGTTTAGTCGGTCTGCAGCACTGTTTAGTGCAACCGAGTGTCTCCGTTCGGAGATCTCACCCTTAGCCTCGGGGGACTTCGAGTGCCTGCCCTGGTAAGGTTATTTTCTTGGTATCACCCTTAGCCTCGGGGGACTTCGAGTGCCTGCCCTGGTAAGGTTATTTTCTGAGCATCATCCTTCAGTTTCAGGGGTAATTAGCAGCAGTTTTTTGGTGGAGATTTGGAGAGGAGAAACCCCCTTCTTGAGACTGCGCAGATCCAGGAGATAGGACGCTGATCCAGAGGGGAAGGACGCAGATCTAGCAGGAGGACTCAGATCTGAATAGCGAGGACGCAGATCCCGGTGACCAAGAGGAAGGGACACAGAGATGCGGAGAGATAGCGGCGGATCTAACCTTGGAGGAGCAACGAGATACGGAGAGATAACGACGAGATCCGGCCTTGGAGGACGCAGGAGATGCGGAGAGATAAGCGGCGGATCCGGCCTTGGAGGAACGCAGTCTAGAGAGATAGCGGCGGATACGGATAGGGAACAATTACTTGCCAAGTCGAGATCTAGCCTTGAGAGGCCATCGGGAATCACCGGAAGAATGAGACACGGAATCGGAGAGGTAGGACTCGAGATCCGACGGATACGAAAGCGACTAGGACGCGAATTTCTACGTGTCATTGTTGCGTGCGATGGCTTGAGATCTTTTATGTGAGGGCCACGGCGTTTTTCGGTGTTTCCGGCCATGAGAGTGGTTATCTCATACGGAGGGATTTGTGGCCGTTGTTTTATTAAGTGTCTGCATCTATTGATCAGACAACAACGACGTTTTCACTTGTGAGGGCTGACTGGTGGTGGAGCATCAGTTTCACATTTTCTGGGGTTTGTCTGGAGGATTGAGATCAGCCATCTTCCTAGTTTCTAGCTCATAGTTCCAGTGCATTCCAGCAGCAGTTCTTCATAGTAGTTCTTCAGCCAGCTAGGACGCTGTCCTTATTTGCAGCCATTATTTGTTCTGAGAGGGTCTCCACTTGCCTAGGGCAAGGATAGGTGCACTCATTCTGATTATTTTGTACTCCTATCTATGTGTTCTGAGATTAATAAAATGGCTTAGTATTCTGGCATTCTATGTGTACTTGTTCCATTACCTGGTTCCAGCATTTTGTTTTATATATCTGTCTGGCATATTTCTGTGTATTACTGGTTATTTCCCTTTGGGGATATTACAGTGGTATCGGAGCATAGATCTGGCTCAGCCTGTGGTGCTAGCAGTCTATGACGCCCGGGGATAATCCCTACATCTATCGGAAGGAACGCAGAGAAGATGAGAGTAGGTGGAAGTTTCCTTTCGGGGGAAGTGATTCTGATCAGGAGCCACCTGAGACAGATTCAGAGGCAGAGCAGCCTGAGAAGGGCTCAGAGCAGCGTAACCCAATGGCAGATGATGATGTGAGGTTTAAAGAGGCGGTCATCCGTCACATGCAAGAAACGTCACAGAGGATGCAGGAGACGTCACAGAGGCTCTTGGCCATGGAGATCAGTCAGAGAGAACTCCCTAGAGTTCTTCAGATCGGTGAGGGATCGGGTATGTCTCGCCACGTACCAGTGCACGATGCTATCCCCATTGTGACGGCTCAGGTGCCCGCGCGATCCACTATGCCCACATTCTTGCCAGAAGACACAGGGACAGGAGTGCGGGGAGGTGCACAGAGGGATAATCCAGCACCTACGCGACCCACCATGCCTACCTTCCTGGTAGAGGACGAGGGGTCGACAGCACCGAGAGAGTTGAGTCCAGCTCGATGGGCAGTCGTTTTTGCAGAGTGGCAGGCCTTAGGACAGGCATTCATGGATACTCTCCCCTTCGAGCGCTATCTCCAGTTTCAGTACGGCATCAAACCCCATGATCAGCACCAGCACAAGGGGCATGGATACCACCGTGATGACCACCGTGCGGCTAGTAGATTCCATTTGCCTATGTTTGATGGTTCATCAAAGAACTCGGCAAAGTCCTGGGTGGAGAAGCTGGATATCTATTTTCAGCTTAACCAGATGTCGGAGACGGAGGCCATTAAGATGGCTACATTGCATTTAGAGGGTGAGGCTCAGGATTGGTGGTTTCATGGGATGGCGACACTCGGGCATTCCACGGTGACGACATATGCCGAGTTTACCAGGAGGGTGGTAGAGCGTTTTGACAGGAGGGATCCGAAGCAGCATTTTGTTGAGCTGACCAAGCTCAAACAGACTGGGAGTGCCGAAGCATACATCTCGGATTTCTTGAGGGTTTCAGTGATGGTACCTGACTTATCGACAGCTCGGATGGTCTATATGTTTGTGGAGGGGCTGTCAGAGCCACTTCGTGGCCTAGTCCGGTCGAACAAACCGACTACACTGCAGGATGCTATCAGTAGGACTCGAGACTTACAGGATGTCTTGCCCAGGACTCGGCCACCTTATCCCCAGAGACAGGCTTTCCAACCTAAGGGTAAGGACACGAGGGCTCCGCCTCCCAAGGCGAATCCGGGACGAGGGCAGATTGATGATGAGGCCAGGAGAGAGCTGAGGCGGAAGCGATTATGCTTCACTTGCCAGGAGCCATGGGCACCGGGACACAAATGTGCGGCAAGGAAGGCACATTTCATAGAGGTCTTCTCCGAGAGCAGCGGAGAAGAGGATGAGGAGGATGATGAGGAGGCAGGAGGATGTTACGCAGCACAGAGTACCTTACCACCTCCACCACCCGCGACAGGTGGGGCATCATTCGCACCTACTGGGGGAGCTCTAGCAGCATTGCGAGGAGTCCCCAAGTATTTGACCTTGCGCGTACGGGGGACAGTGCGCGGACAGCGGGTTTCGGTCTTAGTCGATAGTGGGGCCACCCACAACTTCATTGATGCCCGGATGGTTGAGCGGAGAGGCATACCGACGGAGGGCTTTGATGGGTTTTCTGTTTTGGTACCAGGAGATCAGACCATGGCATGTGCTCGATATGTACCAGAATTATCAGTGACGATGGGCACTTATACATTGACCGATCACTTCTTTGTGGTGGACATCCCGGACACCAACGTGATATTGGGAGTTCAGTGGCTTATTACTCTGGGGAAGGTCACGACGGATTGGAAGGCCCTAGAGATGGAGTGGGATGATCCCAAGACGGGGAAGCATGAGAAGATACAAGGGCAGAACACATATCCACCCCAGACAGTATCGGCACACAGCATGGAGGCGACTTTCCGCAAGGGAGATATAGAGTGGGCAGTAGAGTTGCGGGCTTCAGAGGCAGTGGATACAGGGCGGACGGTGCACCCTGATCTGCAGTCTATTCTCGATAGATATGCAGTGGTTTTTGGGGACATTCCGCCAGGACAGCCACCGGATCGGGGGTTTGAGCACACGATCGAGCTTGAGCAGGGGATACAGGCTGTGATTACCACACCGTATAGGCATCCCAAGGCCTATCGGGATGAGATAGAGCGAGCCATTCAGGAGTTGCTGGCCCTTGGTCACATTCGACCTAACACTAGCCCTTTTGCTTCTTCAGTAGTGCTGGTGAAGAAGAAGGACGGCACATTACGCATGTGCATTGACTACCGGGCTCTGAACAAGAAGACCCTGAAGAACAGGTACCCCATTCCCAGGATCGACGAGCTGATGGATGAGTTGAGAGGAGCACGGTTCTTCTCAAAGATTGATTTGAGGTCCGGGTACCATCAGATACGCATGAGGGAACAGGACATTCCCAAGACTGCTTTCAGGTGTCATTATGGGCACTTTGAGTTTCTGGTCATGCCATTTGGGTTGACCAATGCACCTGCTACTTTCCAGTCTTGTATGAATCACATTTTCAGGGATCATCTGAGAAAGTTCGTGCTGGTTTTCTTTGATGACATCCTTATATACAGCAGGACTTGGGAGGAGCATCTCCAGCATATTGAGACGGTCTTGCACATTTTGGAGGAGCAGCAGTTCTATGCCAAGCTCTCCAAGTGTGAGTTTGGGTTGACCAAGATGCTGTATCTAGGACACATTATAGGAGTGGACGGAGTGAGAGTCCACGAGGAGAAAATCCGGGCTATCAGGGACTGGCCAGAACCAGGGAATGTGACGGAGCTTCGAGGATTTATTGGTATCTGCACCTACTACAGAAAGTTCGTCAAGGGCTTCTCTCAGCTTGCTGCACCCCTCACGGATCTGACGAGGAAGGGAGCATTCAGTTGGTCGGACACAGCCCAACGAGCTTTTGACAAGCTCAAGGGGGTGATGAGCAGTTGTCCCGTATTAGCATTGCCAGATTTTACGCAGCCCTTTGTCCTAGAGTGCGATGCATCGGGAGAGGGGATTGGTGCAGTTTTGATGCAGGAGGGTCATCCGATTGCTTTTGAGAGCCGGAAGCTCCTTCCGCACGAGAGGCTGTATCCCATATACGACAAAGAGATGCTGGCCATCATGCATGCATTGGCCAAATTCCGGCAGTACCTGGTAGGTGGCAGATTTAGGGTAAGGACAGATCATAACAGCCTGAGGTACTTTCTGGAGCAGAAACAGTTGCAGGAGAGACAGCAGAAATGGATCAGCAAGATGCAGGCTTACGACTTCGACATAGAGTATGTCAAAGGAAAGAATAACGTGGTAGTTGATGCCCTTTCTCGTAGACCGGCCACGTTATCACTCATGAGCTTGGACGCTGACTGGAGGGCTCGACTACTGGTTGAGTACTCCAAAGATAGATTTGCATGCGAGGTTCTGGATGGGCAGGTAGCGGATAGCAGATACAGGGTGGCCGATGAGGTCATCTATTACAGGGACAGGATCTTCTTGACTGAGGGATCTCAGCTCAAAAAGAAAATACTCCAGGCTTCACATGATTCACCATTGGCGGGCCATCAGGGGTTCACCAAGACATACAGGGCCATCCGGGAGAGATTTGCATGGAAGGGCCTCAAGGAGGACGTACTCCAGCATGTCAGGGAGTGCGAGGTTTGCCAGTGAAACAAGGGGGAGATGAGTCATCCTGCAGGGTTGTTGCAGCCTCTTCCCATTACGGAGGGGAAGTGGGAGAGCATTTCGATGGACTTCATCACAGGGTTGCCCACAGTGCAGGGTAAGGATTGCATCTTCGTGGTGGTTGACAGGCTGACAAAGTATGCTCACTTTTTCGCCATCTCAGCACATCACACAGCGGCACAGGTGGCAGAGTTGTTTTTCAGGGAGGTTTTCAGATTGCATGGTCTACCCAAGACCATTGTCAGCGACAGGGACAGCCGTTTTATGGGCGGATTCTGTTGTTAAGAAGCTAGTAGAAGATGAAGATATGGCTGATTTGTTAATGTGAAGCTTGCTGCCTTACTTTGATTGATTTGTGACTCATTGCATCTCCTTGGAGAGACTCAAGCACTTCAGTCAAGAAGTTATCAACAATTTTCGAAACCCAAATTTTAGAAGATATTATTTTTAATACCAAAATACTATAATACTATAAAATATAGGTGCAATAAACTATTATTTTGATCAACAAGACTCTAAATAAGCATTAATTTGCATCCATTTATATAATTAGTTAAACTAAATTATATAGTTGATAATAGGATAGTAGAATATATTATAGGGTACTTTCAGAATGAAATACATTTTGTTCATTCATTGGAAAGCTTCACAAACCACTGTGATAATAGAGTTCTCAGCGCTAATACAATTATTTTGTCGATCTGTGCATATATTTCTCAATATCCCCTTCCCATATGGGAAAGGAGTGGACTAGTCACTTACCTCACAAGGTCCTTATGGAGTTGTTGTTCCAGGCCACACGTGCACACCATTTTACCAACAAGACAATTTAGTAGACAACTCGACAAGGCCTTGGAGCTGGGTGCCCCCAAATCCACACAGCCAACCATCCATCAGGAGAATTTTTCCATGCCTGGATGTTAGGAGAGCTTGCTCAAATTTGGGCTTCCCACAAGGATCATACTGTAGAGCCCTATCAGTCCCAGACACACTCCAAAGGACATCATCCACTAGTCCAAAAAAAATTTTGCGGTCATTGAGGACTCTAGCAGGGAGACCCCCCTTGATCTAATTGCTCGTCCTCACCTGTCAGCACTAGCATACCATGACTAGTTCAAACTAAAGTTCCTTTGGTCCTCAGATATCATACATATTATCTTTTTCTTGTAATTACTTTATCTCCACTCCGAGTCATGTACTTTCTTATCTTCTCTTGTTGTTCTGCTTCTAGCACAATTAAAAATCTGTTTTGATATGATTTTTAGCATCTTTATAGTCCACACTTCCACACTTCCACATTGTATTTTGGCTAGTGATGTACTCTTATAATCCCATTGACCTAACATTTTCCCCAAGGAAAACCTTGTGGGGAAACCCAAGAGATGCTTCCTCATGTTTGTGGATGGCATCCCTAGTAACCCTGTTCGCTAAAGTCATAGACTAGTGTGCCTAACCAGGAGGGTTGAACTAGGCAGATGCCCAACAACATGAAAAAAAACCAGTTGAGCTAACCCTTGGTCTTCCCATTGACATACTCCTTTGATCATTTGCTGGACATTAATAAACTTATATTATCAAACTTTGGTTTTTACAAATACTGCAACAAAAAAGGTGGTTTGACAAACAATGCAACAAATCAGAACTCATATTTTAATAATTTAGACGATAAGAGGTATTCCAAAAATCATTGACAAAGACAGCCATGCTTTTATCTAGATTTGCATTTGAAAAAATTGTCAACTTATCTGTTATATTGTCAACTTGAAATGTGAAATCCAGATATGAAAACTAGATATGAAAGTATTTCAAAAATCACCTCTTGGGTATTAAAATAAGAATGGAGCTGTACAGGATGGCATCAAGGCCAATGAGAAAAATTACAATTAATT
>JAXQQM020083502.1:0-21117 GCA_034641835.2 Pinus albicaulis | reverse complement strand
TTTGGAACACCTAATCCTCCATGCGTAGGTGTGGAATGCGAAAAGTCACAATGGAGTCCAAGTGACCTTGGAATGTGAAACCAAGAGTCACACCATTGTACTATAAATGTACATCATGTATAATGGAAAAATAAGAGAGCTACACGCTTATCCTTCTATTGTATGTTAAGTCTCTTGTTGTGTGTGTTTAACTTTCTCATACACCGTGTGTGTGTTTAACATGGTGTTTAACATGGTATCAGTGCTGATAAGTTCATAACCAGCTCAACCTTGAGTGAGCCATTTGTGTTTATGGCCTGTGCATATCTGCAAAAATTCTTGGAATTTTTGTAGCATTTAGAGATTTTCTGCAGCAGACATTTTGCCGCATTCAGAAAGTGGTTTTGAAGAAGAGCAGCATTGGTTTTGAGGAGCAACATTCAGAAATTTGTTTTGAAGAAGAGCAGCAGTGGTTTTGAAGAAGAGCGGCACTGCACATCTGAAGGTTCTCTAAATTCTATTTTTTCTCTGCAATTTCTGCTTTTAAATTTCTGCATTGGAGAGCTGCTGAAAATACCGTTTTAAAGTGGGTTTCTGAATGAAGAAGAAGTTTCTGGTTTTTTTATTGGAAAATATTTCTGAGTTTTCACTGAAAAAAATTATGAGATTTCTGAGTTTTCTACAAATTTCTAACTCTGCAAATTCTCCAATTTACCTCTATTGTGTAATCTGTTGTATACTACTGCTAAAATTCCTGCTGAAATTTCCTTAAATCTTCTCTACTCTGTTTTTTTAAAAATAAAAAATAAAAAATAAAAAAATTGATTCAGGCCCTCGGCCCTCCCTCAAACCTGCCTCTCAGCCCCCCTCCTTTCCCCTCCATTCCCTACGCTATTGTGTTTTTACTTTATTTAAAATAATAAAAAATAAACCCCAAATCCCTCACTGCAGACCCAGCCCCCTCACCTTGGCCCTCCTCTCCCTCGAAGCTCCCCCACTCCCATTTCTCACGGCCTTTCGGCCCCCAGCAGCAACCCCCTCCCTTACACACAACCTGCCCCCTCACAACACTTCGTTCCCCCCTCACATCTGAGCCTTCACCTCATGGCTCTCCTCCCCAACAACTCCCTCACGCGTCACCTGGCCCTCCCACACCCTTCCCAACCCCCTATCACTCGAGCTCGCTCTCCCCAACCTCACCACCGCCTACCCAACCCACGCTCCTCCCTCACGGCCAACCCCTACCCTTCCCCTCACTCTACTCTACCATATGCCCTACACTATGCCTCCCTCTGCGCCATACCCGCAGCCTCCTTCCCACGGTAGCCCCCTCCCTCCCCCGTACGCACTTTCAACAAACAAACAAAAAAAATCGATTATTTTTTACATTAAAAGTCCCCCCACCCCCCCCCATTTTAATTAATCTTTTTTTTTTATTAATCCCTTTTATTTAATCCCCATTTTAATTAATTCCTATTTTTTCCCTCCCAAATATACCTTTTTCTAATTTATCTTCCCACAGTTTTCCAATTTTTAAATTTCAATTTTTTTTAATTTAATTATTTAAAAAAAAAAAAAACTGAGAGAGGAAGAGGAAATGGCATAATGAGAAAATGATAAATTGCTAACATAGAAGAGAAAAGTGAAATTTGCATTGTGATTTGAAGGGTGATTTTCTGAAAGAGGTTGACAATGTGAAGACAAGTTTGCCATCATTTTTAAAACAACTCTTTGAAGAAAAAAATCAGCTGCCTTAAAGGCTTCTTGCACAATGTTTTCAACCGCACATTTACAAAATATTTTGCAGAGATGTTGTATTGAACTTACATTGTATAGTGAGTGGAATTTGCATCTTCATTCATAGTTACAATCAAGACTTGAAGTGTAAATTTGAGTTGTTGGAAAAATTGTTGATGTAAGTCATTGTCGCTTGTCGATTAGACAGTCAAGTCTATACCTTGAGGTCCTCCATCATTTGAGGAGCAAATTTTGTACTTTGAGATTTCCATAGTTGGAAGTTCTTTGAAGTCATTTGTATTTTTCTGAAAGAAAGTTGAATAACATTGTAAACAGGTGCATTATTGGTTGAAGCCGACACCCTTTATTTTTTGAGCCTAAGTTGTTGAAAATGGCTAAAATCAATGAGGCATTAGAGTTGTTGAATAACCTCATTCATTCAAATGTTCATGATATGGTAAAAATGAGCAAGAATGCTCTTTGTAACATTCAAAGTTGTTTGCAAGATGCACAAGAGAAGATTGAGTTTTTGTAGTTGGAATCTCAGCTCCAACAAGATGAACTTCAGTGAAAGAGTCACCATTCTGAACCTGTTTCTGTTCAGACGATTGTGAAGGACTCTCATCAGAAGAAAGAAGATAAAGTTGCAGTTGATTTACATTCGGTTCCTTGCACAAGAGCAGATTTACATGCAAATGCAGTAGCTCAACCTGCACTTCTCAAGCCCATCATCAGACCTTGGGAAGATCTTGTCCACGACAAGCACAAAACTGGTCTTGGATATGACAAGGATGTGTCATTTCATATTCCAGACTACACCAAGCCCATCATATTTCAAAGTGTCAGATTCCTGTATGACAGTTCACCTGCTGCTGTTTCAGATCCTGCTCCACTTCCACAACAACAACAGATTATAAAATGCCAACACTGTGATCGAGTTGGCCATATGAAATATCATTGTTTTGATCTTCATCCATGCAAGCACTGTGGTCGGCACACTCATTCTTCAGACAGATGCTTCAGAAACAAGCCTCCTGCAAGAACAAAGATTCATCTTGGATGGATCGCTTCTTGGCAATGGGCATCAGCAGCCAAGAAGATGTTTAAGACACATGTCAAAACTTGTTCATGGATATTGAGCAAACTTGTAGTTGAGTTTTTGCCATCATCTCACCTTGTCCTTGACAGGGGGGAAAATGGTGGTCATGTACAAGCTTCGACGTCAGATCAAATGAGCCTGGGCCAAAATATCTCATTCCATGTTCAGAGTTGTAGCCAGAGACACAGCAGTTCAAACGAGCCTGAGCCATGGTGATCATTCCAGTTGAGAGTGTAGCCGGAGGGCACGAATGCCCATGAGCGTGCCCCTTTCGTTGGTGGGCGGCTTTAAACCATCACAGGTAGTAGACCTCCCTTCTTTTAGGTTGAAGGTCTCCCTTTCATATATGAGAAACACTTCCTCTAGCAGAAGCCTTCAGCTTCTTGCCAGCTTTGGTTGAGTTCCAGGAAATGCTTCAAGCATTCCAGAGTTGTTGGTAATCCTAAAACCATCACAGGTAGTAGACCTCCCTTCTTTAGGTTGAAGGTCTCCCTTTTTTATGAGGGACAATTCCTCTAGCAGAAGCTTTCAGCTTCTTGCCAGTTTTGGAAGAGTTCCGGGAACTGCAACAAGTATTGCGTTCTAGTGTTGGTGGTCATCCTTAAACCACCTCTTTTTTCCAACATTTCAAAGAGTTGATTCAGCCCAAGTGCTGCCATGTATACTTTGCAGATTTGTATTACAACTCTTTTCTTGGACTCACACATACCCCTTCGGATTAAGGGGGAATGTTGGAACACCTAATCCTACATGGGTAGGTGTGGAATGCGAAAAGTCACAATGGAGTCCAAGTGACCTTGGAATGTGAAACCAAGAGTCACACCATTGTACTATAAATGTACATCATGTATAATGGAAAAATAAGAGAGTTGCACGCTTATCCTTCATTGTGTGTTGAGTTTCTTGTTGTGTGTGTGTTTATCTTTCTCATACACCATGTGTGTGTTTAACATGGTGTTTAACACCTATGTCCTAATTATGTAGTCAGGATATTCTTACACGGGATGGGCCAAATGGAAGAAGAGGAAAGTGGATTGCCACTATTCTTGAATATGACATAGAGATTAAACCAACCAAGCTCATAAAAGGACAAGGTTTATGCGGTGATGGTTGAATCCAATTGCAATGCTTTAGATATAAATTTTAGTGATTAGGTTGATAAACGGGAAGAGATGGCAACTCCATTGATCAGTGAAGCCTTTCTAGACTCACCATGGTACTCGAGATATTATCTTTGTACTTACACATTTACAAGCTCCTCCTGGATTAACAAGGACTAAAGCTAGATTTATTAAAGTTAAAGAAATGAGATTTTGTATTATGAATAATGTGCTTTATTGGAAAGAGCAAAGTGGGATATTACTAAGCTTGTCTTTAAAATCGGAAAGGCGACAAAATTCTTGGAGAATTTCATGAGGGTGATTGTGGAGGACACTTATATTGGAAAAGTACAACGAGATAAGATTCTTAGTGCTAGTTTTTATTGGCCTACCTTATTTGCGATGTAAAAAAATTTGTTACTTCATGTCACAAATGCCAAATTTTGAAGGAAAAAATAAGTTGTTACCTTTACCCCTAAACCAGTTTCTACTAAGATGTCATTTCAACAATGGGGTTTAGACTTCATTGGATAAATTCACCCTCCATCTGGCTACAAGTTGATATTATATTGATATTATTTGCTACGAATTATTTCACTAAGTGGATTGAAGCCATTCCTACCGGAAAGCCTTGATTCAATCATTATCTCTTTCATAGAAAACAACCTTTTATCTAGATTTGGATGCCCACAGAAAATAATTGCGATAATTCGTGACATTTAAATCTAAGAAAATGATTTCCTTTTGTCACAAGTGCCATATAACCCTAGGCCACTCTACTTCTTATTACCCTCAAGGTAATGGCCTGTTGAATCTTCCAATAAAAGCCTTGTGAATATTAATTAAAAACTTCTTGAAGATAACAAGAAAACCTGGAATAAAAAGTTAGTCTATGCCTTATGAAGGCGAGATAGACTTACTACCAAGAAGTCAATTGGAAAATTTCCTTACGGATTGTATATGGGATGGATGCGATTTTTCCATCATCTTTAGGTGTTCCGGTAATGAAAATTATCCAAGAATCACAAGTAGAACTCAATGATATACAAAAGAAGGATAAATCATGAATTATTCATACGCAGCAGTTACAAGGGAATAGAGTCTATGAAAAATCTCAAGTCATTCAAGAGAAAATTAAAAAAATATTGATAAAAAGAAGTAATGAAGATGACTTTGCCATTGGAGATAAAGTGTTAAAATGGGATTCCGGAGAGAAGAAAAAGGGAAGCATGGAAATTTTGAATTTCTATGGAAAGGGCCCTATGAAATTTATGGATATAGGGGTAACAATGCTTTCTTCATCAAAGATTTGGATGGATCAGATACTCAAGATGGACCGATTAATGGTAGAATGCTTAAACACTACTATTCCTCTAAGTTAACCAATAGTTAGTCTCGGACACTTTTTACATCATTCTAAATATTCATTGAAGTTTTTAGATTGGATTGGATATTTTCTTTTCAAATTTGAAGCCCGAAGTAGAAGGCCCTAAGCTTTAAAAAGTAAAATGTCATAAATATGAGTTTTTATGAGAGAAACATAAGACAATTACGAGTTCATCAAGGTCAAAATTGAAGGCTACTAGTGCGAGAGTTCTTGACATTTCACCAAGAAATGCCATCCCCATGTGAAGCCATTGTTAGGGTCCTATAAGTATAGGATTCATAATTTGGAATTGACTTATGATATTCTTGTAAAAATATGCACATACCTTGCTTTACGCAAGTTGTTTTCCCATATTTTGTAAAAAATAAAAAAATAAATATAAAATCAAAAAAAGAGGGTAAAAGTCGTAAAAGAAAGATCAAAGGACTTAGAAAAATATATACCCCAAAAGAAAAATAAATAAAACATGAAAGTGTGCAAATCCAAATGCCACTACTTTTTACTTTGTTACTGATGATTATGGCAGAGTGTCAATAAATTTCATAATCCATGATGAGTTAAACTTCTTAAACTTGACTTATCATGATTTCAATTTTATTATTGTAGAATAGTGAATAAAGATTAGTCAGACAGTTTAATCCTAACTAATTAGTAGATAGGTAGAGAATAAAGAGGAGCTCATCAGTTTAATCTGAGCCCTCGGATGATATAAGGTATATTTAGATAGTTTTTTATGCTTTTAAAATAATAAATTTTCAAGGTTGCTAGCTCAAATGCACCTGCAAAATGAAAGAAAAAATGTTAGATTAAAGTTGGGTAGGTAGAAAGAAGTGGGAAAAGCATATAAATATTCATCACCTAGAAAAAAATCACTAATTTCCCCTCCTTATAGTTATTCTTCATTCTAGACTTTCAGTCAAAGAGGCTCAGAGCATTTCTTTGACTTCTATTGGGACCGGACCAAAGGCTCAATGGCTGATAAGTTAAGAGTGTTGAATTCCTATATTAAATCCCTAATTATCATCACTTACCCTTCATACACTTATTAATATTCAATTTCATAAGTAAGCACCTTTTATGCTTAATGAAATATGAAATTCCCCATTTGAGTAACTCCCTTCAATCATACATAGCATAAAAACCCTCAAAAACTTTATATCCTAAGTTCAAAGTGGTGAAATTATAAATGATAAAAGCTTTGCTCTAATATTTTCACTTTACTTAGTCATATAATTGTATTTTTGATGTATTACATTGTCCCTTGTCATATTAACTTCTAATTTATATATTAAATCCCTAAAATAACCTTTTTCTATTAATATAGTTCCCTCTTATATTAATACCCTTTAAACCCACTATTATAATATTTTAGGCCAAAATTCTTATCCACGTGTTGAAATAAAATCCCAAATTATACCCCTTTGGTCTAAAACTACCTTTAACTAAATACCCCGCCCCCTGTAGTTATTAAGCCCCCATGGTTTAATAAACTATATAATAAAAATATAAAAATATTTCGGAAGTTAAACCCAGTTAACTTCATAAATCCGCCTCATGCGACATATATATGAACTTTGTTTACATATATAACATCGCCCTTTAAACCCTTTCAAAATCATGTATTAACCCGCTTATATATATATAAATAAAACTTTGGTTAAAATGCAAGTACATAAAAGTTTTATTATATAACCCATCACCCAACGCATAATAAAGTACCTCGGTCCCACCAACATTTCAATCGCAGCTTTGCAATTAATCTCAACCCTTCGCTCCCGTGCTCCAGATCCAATGACTCACGATGCATTTCACGCTCATAAACCAAACGATGGTCCAAAACTCAAATGAGTGTGAACTTGGCATTTTTTGTCAATCCGCCCCTCATGATGTGTCGCAATTTCATTGCATCGCGTTCATTTGAAGAAAATCAGCTTACATCATATTACCAACGCAAAAACCATTTCTTGTTTTCGCATTCAAAAACAGAAACCATCCCGCTTTTTGATATGAATGGCATTTATTACAATGAATATTTATAACAAAGGTTTAAAACCTTTACTATACTATTTTTTCAATGCCATTCCCACATTCCGAACTATGAAAAAAGCTCTGCCTAATTGTATTTAGCCCTTTCAAGACCCTATTTACCAAATTTTCATTCAAAACCCGGATTTCACCACTGATTTCTCATTTGAAGACTCGGTAAGCCATTTGAGGCACTAGTAAGCCAGACCAAGCTCAGAATCAACCAAAGATATTTGCATAAACCTTTCTGACTATCAAAAATACCTGCAATTAAGGTATTTTTCCCAATCTAGCTCGCAATCTCAAAAGTTTAAGCCTTCTGTGAACGAATTAAGCTTCTCAAAGAGAAATTTATTTATTTAATCTGCCCAAAAATGATCAAAACTTAGGCAAACCCTCGCAAATTTTCTCCAGAATTCACTGTATTCATAAAAACCTCTTTTTAAAACCCAATTCTTCAGCTAAAGATCCCTGAAAAAGCAATTCCACTGATCGAAAAGGTTTTAAAACATACAGAAAACCTAAAAAGTCTCTTTTGCAGTCCTAGTCATTCAGAAAGCCTATGTTTTCTGTCTTAAACCTATTGCATGTGTCCCAGATTCCCGATTGAGAATTAAAATAATCACTGAAGCTATCTTTGCCAAAAAATTGCTCAAATTCCTTCTGTTTCAACAAATCCAACTACTACAAATTGTTTAATCTTGCTTTAGTTATTTAAAAAAAATAACCAAGAAACAAATGACACCTAAAGCTAGAGGCTCTAGGCTTGTTAAACCTGGAGGATCCAAACCTCAAAGTCTGAAGTAGAAAAAACCCTAAAATCCACCCCTGCACTCACTGCAAAAACTACTGAGTCTGTCAATCCCTTTCAACCACTAGTAACTATTGAAGAAATAATCCCCTTGACTGATGTGGATTATAAAACTGTGGACCATGTGGTAGAATTAAACCTATTAGAAGTTCACAATTGGTGTTATGAAAAGTTCCTAGATAAAGATGGCATGCCTATCTGGGAGACAAATTTACCCAAATATGTAATCCCAGTAACACACCCTGGTCAATACCTGATAAGATTGTGTCAAAATTACTATGTTCCAAACCAAAGAGAAATTGTAAATGCTGATAGGGAGATTCTATTTTCTTTCACTACATAGTCTATAAATGAAATGTTACAACTACAGTTTGACCCTAGGGTAGTCCCCCTATCCATTGAAGCATTAACTCAGTTATATTTGGGATTGGATTTCCCTAAGAGGTTTATGATTTTCCAGAATTTTATGCTTAGTCATGTGGATATTCCTAAACTAAATCCTCCTTACTCCACTTCCAAGTTTCCTAAGGGTTCTAGGCATGTGATTTCAATGTCATCTTTCATACTAGGTTACTTCACTGATGAATCCATCCTTGGTTTTTTATCTACTCTATCTCTAGGTCAACCTCCTGCCATGATTTTTGACAGCTATGCCAGATTTATAGCTGATTCTATCCATCATCAGTTGACCAAGTTGCCCACTAAAGGGGTAATCAGATACTCTTCCTACTTATTCGACTTGTTTTTGTTTTCACAAGCTGATCATTTTCCAATAACATTGCAAAAAATGGATGTAGAGGGTAAACCTTTATCCATTATCTATTGGACATCTTTGTTGAGAAAAGAAGAAAATGAGTTCAATTATTCAGAATTTTCAGATTTGTTCATACAACTAGCTATGAGTTTACTGTACAAAGCATATTAGCTTAGGATAAATGAGGACATCAAGAGAATCTTACAGTTATCAGAACAGTGCAAGATGGGAGATTGGTATTTGTATAAACAGCATACAGAATTGAGGATTTTTGGGTCCAATTTATTGCCTTACAAATTTCCCAAGTATTTGACTATCAGAGTCTTTGCATTAGAATATTTAAGGCAAATTTTGAATTCTGATGCCATTAACTTCATGGATTCCAAAAAGAAGACACAGTTCAAGTTGAAAAATCATATTAGTCCTTTCATTGTAAATGACAGAGAAGTTGATAAAGAGATAGACAAAAGATTGTTAGAGCTAAAATTTCAGAAAAGTTTCCCTTGGAATTATGACCCTCAAGGTCTTCTCAGCAGTATAAGGATTAAATGTAAGCTACCTCCTTTCATACATGAACCCAAGCCTGATATTGAAAATTTTGCAAATCAGAAAAAATGGGTAGAAAATACATTGATAGATACAGTCATCAATGTAGAGCCAACTCAAAAGATGGATACCACACTTGCCATGATAGCTTCAAAACAGCCAGAATCTTCAAACAAAAGAAGCAGGGATGAGGGAGCCTACACAGCAGAGACTACTACAGAGACTAAATTCAAGCTCATCTACAACAAAAGGCTCAAATTCAGTTCCATAGGGAAAGAAAAAGTTATTGATGTTGAAGATACCAATGAGCCTGAGGTAAATAATGATGATACTACAGAAATAATAAATGAAACTCTTGCAGACATACAGAAAAATCAAACAACAGGTGAATAGGATACTCAAATGATTGAAAGACAGAAAATTATGGAGGCTTCTTCCTCACAAACAATTAAGGAAAAAGACCTTGACATCAAAATAAGATATAAGCAGATCAAACAAAAGAATGAAGAAATCAAAAGTGATATTTATTCTCAATTTCTCAAACAGAAGCCACAAAATCAGAACAGGTTACTTACATCATTTGATTACTTCACAAATAAAATGATCATGTCATATCTGCAACCAACTACTTCAACACCTAAGACAGTGGCTGATTACAAAAAGGTTGAATTTGAAGTAGATACTGAAAATGTGCATGAAGTGGATCAAATAGAATTCCACAGACATAGTTCTTAGATGCTATATTCAACTATGGTAACAAAGGCTATGAGTGCCACTAAGTTGCAAAATACCATTATCAAAATGCAAGACCAAATGAAACTTGATAAAGGCTCTTTGCATGCAAAATATTTAAGGATAAAAGCCTTAGAATACTTAGTTTTATAGGTAGGAGTTGATCCTTTAGATATTCCAGCAGCAGAAATATTGATTAAAAAGAAAAATGAAGACATTGCAGCTTTGAGGAAACAGCTGAAGCTTCCTCAAAGTGAGCACCCTCAAACTAAAGAAATTCTTCAAGAACAGGCAGAAAAAGAAGACATGATGCAGTTGATTATCAAACTAACTTCCCAAATCAAAGAAATGGAAACACAATTAGATCAACTTATGAAAGAAAAGGAAATTGTCAAAGAAGTTGAAGCTCCAATTATCCCCTCAATCATACGAGTAATTACTACAGATGTGGCATCCACTTTGGGAGAAAAATTGGCACCAAAAGAGTTATTGGCAACTGCAGTGCCAGTACAATCAGCCACAACATCAGCAACATATTCTTCAACCACACAGGTACAGCACACAGATGATGCAAGGCAGATAGTAAAAGATATGGAGGAATTATCACTAAAAAACAATCAAATTAACAGTTTGAAAAAGATAATTCAAAATATGGAAGTCTCCAACAAAAGCAACATTAATCAATGCTAACAGTTATGAGCAAAGGACCAAAAGACCTGAAGATCAAATCAAAAGCCTTCACAAAGACTTGAGTTTCACTGCACAAATTTCTTACATAATAAATTACCTTTGGACAAATATAATTGATGTCATTCATCTTCAATGGCCTTCAATTCAAATTATTTATGAACAGAGAGATTTACTTCTAGCATCACAAGTGGAAATCCAAAAGACAACAGAAGAGTTAGCAGATAAACCAGCACAAGCATTAAAGCTAATCACTTTCTTGAACAGTAAAAACAGAACATGGCTAGGAGAATTAAAGATATAGGATAGGACAAAGACTATTTTGCAGATCAAGAAGGCTCTCCCAAAGAAAAATTTGATGAAAAATTTGAAGGAAAAATGTGATGCCATGAATATTTCTATAACCAAGTTTTTAGCAAAATACATTATGCCGAGACAAACTGGTCTTCCAAATATTCATGTCTGCAATGACAAACTAATGGCCCAAAGAGATTATGACAAGAAGACAAGGGATCATGCTAAAGAACATATAACAAGCCACTGCCACAGGGCTCTCCCACGGGAAAGGTCATTCTCCAATATACTGAAGACTTGTTTTTTCTTCAAAATGAGATCCAACATCTGTTTGTTTTTAAGCCTAATTTTTCCAAATACATAGATGCTGATGAAAAATTAACGAAACTCAAAAGTGTAAAAATACCAAATGCGGAACAATAGCAGGCTTTTACAGATTTAATGTAGCAGTAAAAGGGCAGAACAGTGAAGAAAACTACTTTAGAAACAGTCAACTGATTTTTTTTACTGCTGACAGTTTTCTTTTTACAGCAATAAAAGAGTAAATAAACAGATTCAAAGTGTATCAGGATAAAAGTACAGCGTGAAAGTGTATCAGGAGGAAGAGTGTCAGTCAAAACAACTCCAATAAAGATATTTTCCAATTTGCCAACAAGCAGGACAGCTAGCCAGTAAAGGCTCCTTGATTAGTTTAAGTTGTTCTATATTTTTTGGATAAGAGGATAGCTTGCTAAACTGTTAAGCAGTTGTCCCTCTTTATATGTAAAGATATTTTATATTTCCTAGAGTTATTCCTAGATCTCTCTAGGATATTTTGTAAACAATATTTTGTATAAATACTTCAATCTTTGAAGTGTTTAGTGTGGAATAAAATTGCTAAGATTACTATAGATTTTTGCTAATACATTGGAGGCCTACATGTGTTGATTTTGAAAGTAGCAGACTAGAAAAAGCTAATTGGACTTCATAATTCAGGATTCTCGTGATAAGTTAAAGAGTAAAGTGCATCTATCTTGTCATTGTTTATTTTCTGAAGTTCCATTCATTTCATTATGTGTTTGTTCTTTCTTAATGAGTAACTAGGAATATTACCTCAGGACTAGCTTATGGCTCCCTGTATTAACTAAGTTACCATTTAAATGTTTTCAACTGATTTCCAGTGTTAGGAATTCTTAACTACTCCTACTCCCGTTTGACTTCTGCCTCCTTCCTCTATTGTCTAGATCAAAGGATCCTTCATTGCCCTTTATCCCAACTACACCATTTCATCAAAAACTTTTTACCCAAAGCTTTGAGGGTTATCTATCTTGCCCTGAATACATTTGCATCCTTTTTCGCCTCACCTTCTAGTACTGCTATCTAGACTTAGATTCCATTAGCCCAATGGTCAAGTAGATTTCTCCCTAATTTACCTTTAAGTGATTTTTACCCACCAAACATCTTAAAACAAAACCAAATTGAACTATCATAACTAGCCTGAAACATAAAATCAAAAAAAAGTTAAATCATAAAGAGAGAGTCCTCTCTGAAATTTAGGAAGGCTAGATCCTAAATTTCCAAAGTAGGTTTGTGGTTACCCCTAGTTTTCTTAAACTAAAAACCAAAAGCCCACAACTTTAAGAAATTACTAGGGTGATAACAGGTAGGATGGCCAACTATATTTCACACTGTGCAAGGTGGAGATGTCCTAGTAACTCTAGGAGTGTCGACCTTCTTCACTTTTTTATTCTCATTTTTTTGTGGCGATGACTAGTGTCGCTATGGGTGTTTCCTGAGTTATGATGGCCTCCTTAGAGGCGATAGGGATTATACCTGTAGAGGAGATACCTGGGTTTCTGAACATGGCGAGTTGGGCCAAATACTAGACTAACATCGTGAGAGTCATGGTTGGTAATGTAAGGGTTGTCATGACTTTTTGTGATATAAAACTAGACGAGGGATATAAGAAGGGGGTTAAGGTGATGGAATATGGAAGAAATTTTGATCAGTAGTGGTGACATCTATGGTGTTGGGCTCTGGTTCCAGACTTGGTTCATTGTTTGATGAACTCATCATGCACACCGCAGCTCCTGTAGTTATTGTAGGGTCTCCTGGTAACATAGGATGTTCTCTAGGGTATGTTCCTAGGAGAGTGGATGGTTTGAATTGAACGCGAGAAAACTCCATATATGTTGTGACCAACTCAGCATATGATTCTACATATGGTAGCACGCCATCAAAGGTGGTTACAAGCTTCTTCTCATAATACGTGAGCTGGTATATAGTAACGATTTTCCTGTCGTCAGGGAACATCATTACTCTGAATACAAAGGATGTTACTGCAGTCATTGTGTACATATAAATCTATCCAAGAAGGATTTATAGTCCAAGTATTCATCCAGGACGTCAATGTCAATGAGCATATTGTTGTTGGAGAGATGTACTAGTATGTCTGGAAAAAGACCTACAGGATCGAATGGGCACCCATCATAAGATCTAAGAATGATATCAAATGGTTTTAGTTCTGGTGATCCTAAATTATAAAGAACTGTATTTGACAAGATACATGTGGATTCTCCTTCATCCACGATGCAATGATGAATGGTTATTTTCAGGATTGAAATTGGGATTTGAAAGGTGACTAGAGAAGGGAGTCATGGGCTCTCTTTATCTAGATCAAATACCATTAAGCAGGAATTGGAAGGGTCAATTGCGCCTAATGCAAAAAGTAAGGCTTTCCGTTAGGTTGGGAAGGATTACCGGACTTCTACTACTGACATAGTTGAGGGAGACTAAGCCAAGTCATCCACTATGTTATAGCTATGAGCCGCCTTTGAATTATGTCTTCTGCATCTCATGGGACCTTTTACCATTTTTGGAATAGGTTCGATAGGTACCCTAGAAATGGTCAATGGTGCTATGGGTGTGCTTATGCTCGAGGTCATTGGTTTGGTTTTTAGGGGAGCTTCATAAGTTATGTTTCGTGTTTGCAGGAGAATGTATTCTCCTGCCATGTATATATCGCGATGAGAATTATTTTGAGTGTTCCCTTTGGAATTGTTTTTCTCGAGTGGTTTATGTTTTTTAGTATTAACCACTCCTTGATGGGGGAAAGGTTCCTACATTCTTGCTAGTTATTGGTTTTTCCCCCATTGTCCCTTGTTTCCCTGGATTATTTTCAACTCACAGAGCTCAAGACAGTGGTGGTTGTAATGACCATACGCTCCACAAATGGCACAAGAATGATTGGTCCTTAGATTGGTCTTCTTGATTTACCTTTGAGAGTTTTTGGTTGGTTCCTGGTTCTGATTTCGGTTGGGGTTGCCCCCAGCTTATATTCATCATGAGAATTGTTGATTGTTTCCCTCCCCTGTCTAAGGTATCCCTTTGGTTTTCTCTTTGGTTTTTTCTTAGCAACGATTGGAGGATTTTTATTATTCTCATGGTCATATGACAATTGTTGTTGAGTTTTGGAGGCTTGCACTAAATTAAACCCTGTGTTATTTTACGTAGGTGGTATATTTTTTCATTGTGCGGGGTGTTGATCATTTCAGCCCCCATTGAATCTTTGACAAGCAATCCCTTCTTGTTGGGCCTGAAAAATCCATTATCCGCCTATCGTCGCCTTCTCCCAGCCTCAAAATTGCATAAAAGGGCCGAAAAACCCACTTTTGAAAATATATTAGGCCTTAGCCCCTTTCGGCCAAGCCCCTGCGCCCTTTTCCTTCCACACGACCCAGCCCCGAGACCAGGAGCTAGTCCAATGGGCGCTTACCAAATATACATATTGGGCGCATTTTAGACCGTCGATCTACGCAGATTCGACGGCCTTTGCAACCCCATCGTGCACGCGGTCCCCACTCCATTTGCCCGTCTGATCATATCTCAACTGTCCGATCATCCACCGATCAACGACTCACAATACTCCCGCCCCGGTGGACCCCGCGCTGTGCACTGTTCAAAACCCGCCGGTTTTCATTGCACCGCCTTTCGGAGGCGGGCGGTATTCCTCAATTCGGAGCGATTCCATACATCGCTTGCCGCGTGTCTCCGCGTACGGCCCAAAAACCGCCCTCCATCGCGCGTTATTGTTCGTCCATAGTCACGACGCGATATTCATGACAATCGTCGGATCTGGAGGTCTTCATCTAACGGTCGTCGCGCATCGAAGTTGCACGAGTTTTAATCTACAGCAAATACACCCTTGGCCCACTGTCAATCGCTCCCAATGCCTTTTCAACCGTCGATCTCCCTTGAGATCGGACGGTCCAGGTTTAGTCACATGTCTGCCATGGACCTCGTACCACCACGTCATCCTTTCCACATAGTCTTGTGTACGTCCACCCGTCACCGTTCCACGTGTTTGTCATATTTTTTCTCCTCCCGTATATATTCCAGTCTTAAGTCAAACCTTCATTTGTTTTACGTCAAAAACCTTCGCCCGGTTCGTCCACCATTGTTCCACTGCATTTTTCATCACCACCCCGCATACTTCCGCCTTTTCATGATGCCGCGTTGCTACATAGTCATCCCCGTTGCATCGCCGTCCCCATGCATTTGTTTTCTTGACGAGTTTGCGGGTTTTGCAGGTTTACAGCGGTGGAAAACTATCATGATTCACAGTCGCTATTACTGTGATAGAGGGCACGTCAAAGGACCATTTTTCAGAGCTGAATTATGAAGAAAGGCCTAAGAGGGCAAATCGATAAGACTTCCATTAAAGAAGCAGGGTTAAAATCTGTCGAACCCTGCAGGGACATTCAAGGCGCCGATTTCGGAGATGAAAACATTAATGGAGCAGCAGAAAAATATTAGCAAATGATCGAGGAATTCAACGTTCGGCATTGAAGATGTTCAGCCGTAGTCCAGGGTTTAGAAGGCAGAGGGTACCATTCACAGATAAAATATCTCAAGGCTTTCTTTTCAACACCATTTTCTTTCAGGAAAGGACAGAATGTTTACGTGACTCTATTGCTTTGTCGTGCTCGTGAAGAGGTTTCTACCCAATGCATTTATTTCAGTTAGCAGGCCACAGGGTACAAACAACATTACAAAGTCATCAAGCAGTATGGGCGTGCACGTTTTTGCCATTTTGTTTTAATTAGGCAAATTAAATGTTCATCACCAACTCTCTTTTGGGGCTTTCTTGTTCCCCTATAAAGCTCCCAAAGAACAGATAATTTAGGGTTCTAGATTTTATCAGAAAATTATGCAGTGAAAGGCTTTTTGTATACAATTTGTGAAACTCTTGTATGAAGGCTCAGAGCCCATAGGGTCTCAGTGAGGAGGAGTTCCATCTGTTAAAGAGGATTCCGGTCTTTGGTATTTCACAGTCTGTAACTTTATCTTATGTGTTATTTTAAATAGATCACTTCGTTTCATCCATCTTTACTGTATCATGTTTTGGAATGTGAGTGGCTCACTGATCTATGGTATGGATTTATCCTAGTTGATACCCATGCTTCGATTAGTCAAGCGCTTTAAATATGGCTCATGCATGATATTCTGTTCCACTATTCATCTAAACTATATTTCTGCTATATTAGTTGTTTTGGGAGGGTGTTTTTAAAACGCTATTGTCATGTATGGATTCTTAGATTGGTAAGCCTATGCATGGTGGTATTGTGTATTTGGATATCAGCTCAATGTTAACTAGTATCTTCTTAATATTTCATTCACTACATACACCTTCTGATAACTTATTTCTGTGAGGTATTTCTGAATTGACCCTCTTTGCAGTAAACTGTCTCTGAATTGTCTGTTGCTTTATATTAGATTTATGCACTTTGCCTCTGCAATATCCCGTCCTCTGTGTCAGTTTCTGAAGGTCTTGGTCCCATTCAGATGAATTTTCCTTGTTTTACAAGAGATAGCATGAGAGCTTTTTACTGATAACCCCCCTAGTTATACCATATGCTCCTTGCTATATAAGATGTTCTAGGCACTGGTCTATCACAACTCTAGGCTGTCTCTAGGAGCGACAACATGGGGAAAGGAGAGCATTTTTTTCCTTGTCCTTGATTGGTTTATGCATTCTGTGATGACTCTCTTACGTCAGTGTTCCTAGACGAGTATTTATTTCCTTGAGGGGGAGGGTATGGTCCTCCCTATGGGGGATGATAATGGTTAACCTTGTTAGTTTCATTTTATAATGGTACAAGCTTACTAGGGTACTATCCTGGGTGTGATACATTATGAGTCGGATCGAATGTTTGACTAGCCAAAGAATATGCAAGATACTGGTAACTGTTGTTAAGTTGAGTTTGGGTTAAGTACCCTATCAATCCATTATAAGTCTTTGATGCACTTGTTATCTCTCTATAAGTTTGCAGGCATGGGTCATTTGGAAGGATATGGTAGATATATCCAGACTGGGTGTATATGATCTCAAGTTATTGGACTTTACTGATGTCTTCTTCCTCATTACTCGGGGTTGACGTTGCCATATATTTTGAAATTTCCAATGTGAGATATATCAAAAACAAGTCCAATAGAACTCTATCGTCAAAATTGTCTTTTCAGAAGTTACGATGTTTCTTCCATGGATATGGTCTGATATGTGGATGGAGGGTGTTTTTTTGAAATGAGGGAGGAATTTCATTCCTGAGTTGTGACGAATCAAGAGCTATAATAACATGAGGAACGTTGTAGCTAGGGCATTGAAGGTTCAATGTGACGCAAAAGGCTGGTCAACATAACATTTCACTGCAAGCCCTGTAAGGGTATGTTTAAATAGTTGGAATCGAATGGTATCTTCTATAATATTTTTCTACGAACAAAATAGTTGAAAATTCATTACATGGTTCCCTGGGTATTCACCTTGCTTTCCTTAAAATTTAGGAATGTATGAAGGGAGCTTAGTGGGCATGGCTAGCCAATTAAGCCCATGTGAAATTGGGTCATTCATTAGCTTACTTAGATCTGGTATATTCAAAGACGCTAAAAAATGTATTTGTGAGTTATCCGCCATCTTGAAACGATTTTGGACTACTATATGCAAATGAGTCTTTTGTGGGGAGGTCGAAGGAAGACTACCATGTTGGGTGCTCCTAGGGCTATTTGGAGAAGTGATATGAGGGCTACCAAAAGGGGTAGTGATTGGTGACCCTTGCAGCGTCGTGAAAGGTGTATCTTTTTGAGGCAGGGTCCCAAGAAAAGTTTCCCCAATAAAGTAAGATCCTACAACGGCGGTTGCATGATTTCCTCTTCGCCTAAATGGCAGGAGGCCCGACACACCTCCCGATAATGGGGGGAGATATTTCTCAAACAAATTAACGACATTGGATTTCACTCTTTTAATCAACCTCTATGTTTAAATTCAGAACGACCTTGGAGATTTAACTCTCCACACATGTATTACAAGTCCCTAATGA
Organism: Pinus albicaulis; assembly: GCA_034641835.2. Lineage (NCBI taxonomy): Eukaryota > Viridiplantae > Streptophyta > Pinopsida > Pinales > Pinaceae > Pinus > Pinus albicaulis. The sequence continues at coordinate 2,614 of JAXQQM020083502.1, read as the reverse complement.
CCTATACTAGTTGATGTATATAATGACAAATCAAAAATATTCTAGGTCATTTTGGTTTTAGCACTTGATTTTAATGGTTGTTCTTAAGTCAAGGGTAATATGGAAGTGCTACTTATGGTGTTATTGGAAGCAAGAAGAAACCAATAGAAACCTGGCTACATCTAGATGCAACCTTTTCTTCGAAAAAAGAGATTTCTACAAAGGGTACTATGAACAAACTAATGAAAGAAAAAAAATCTTTTCTTTTTCCAAATACACGCTCACACATTCAAAATATATGAAAATACTAAAATTCTTATATTTCAACTATTCTAATGCAAACTACAAATTCCTAATGCAATATTTTAGGATTACTCTAAAAACAAGCAAAGGTTTTTCTCAACAAATATCAAGAGGCAAAAACTTGACAAAAGGAGGAACAAATTCAAACAAGAACTTTGCCAAAAATTAAGAAAATTCAACCAAAAGAAAATATTTTATACTTGCTCAAAGATGATAGGAAGACCAAAAACAAAACCAAAACATGTTTTTATATTTTTTCTTTTTAAGGACACAAAGATTTCTTGAGAAAACAAAAACTACCAAAAGACTTCAAGATCACAAATTCAAGCATAAAGAACCTCAAATTCCATAAGCCATATAAATCATTAACATGACAAAACTTAAAAATAGAAAGAGGTTACAAACTCAAACAAATTGATATGAACAACAGTATAAAAAACTCCAACAAGCAAGAAAACTTCAAGAAGATCAAGAAAACTTTTCAAGATTGTAAACACTTTTCTCAAAAACCAAGAAAAAACTAACAAGACCAAATTTCAAGAAAACAAAGGTGAATCAATGTAAAGGTTGGGTATAATAAAATCAATACCAATTCTCTGTTCCAAATTATCATAACAGCTAATAAATTCAGCAAGAAGAGTTGAACCCAAACGCAAAAATAACACTTCACCAAAAGACCAAACCCTATGTTTACTAGGTTTTCCCACCAAGAGAGATAGGCATCTGAAAAAATTCAAGAAGCAAGACTTTCCTAGACCATCAATGACTAAACAAAAGTAATAAAAATCAGGAAAAACCCTTTACTGGACTCGGAATCTACAAAATTCATTTAAAACTAAACATACGCAGCTTGGAAGTGACAGACCTGCACATATACGCAATTGTACTCAAGGAAACACGTGTATACGTGTGTTTCTTTGGAAAAAAGTGTATGTGTACGCAACTATGTGAACTATAAAACACGTATAGAAAAGCCTGCAAAGAAAAAAATAAGTATGATCCAGAAGATCAGACTTTCTGCCCAGATTGCAAATAAATCAAAGTTGTTGGAAAATTCAATAAACCAAACAAGAAACCCAGATCGAGAGAGAAACAACCCAAACTAGGAATTACAAGAATGTAATCCCTAGTGGAGCTCAGACCCCACATTACGGATAAAACACCACAAGTGCAGTTTGCAAACCTCAATAGAATGAAACCCATTCAACAGCAAAATCATAAGGGAGTGTTGAGAATGCGGCAAGATGATGGAGCTTAGTGAAATGAAGTCGCCTTCACTAAGTGGGCCCGCAGGCAAATTCTGGCGCAAAATCTATTTTTAGACTATGTCTATTTTTAGACATATGGAGCATGGTTCGGGGATTCCAGTTTGAGATTCTTGGAGCATTAGTCATTTAGGTCGAAGGCTATTTTTAGACTGCCTCTCCTTAAAATAGGGAAGTCAAATATTATTTACCCTTAATAATATTTGGACTCTAAACAACAGTTTACTCTCTTGGATCACTTCAGTTTGAGCTACGGATGTGGCACATGCAACTGCCAGAAGGAAATACACTTTTCTTATGGGGTATTGAGCTCATGCATGGTTGACTTCAGTTAGGACTTCAGTGGCAGAAGTTTGGTGGAGTTAATGAGACAGCTAGTGGAGTTGTGTTCTGTTTATTTTAGTTGAACTGATTGAGATTAGTTTAACTAGCTAATCAATTAATTATGAGTGGAGTGAATTAAATATTATTTAATTCATTAATTAGTAACTCATTATTCAACTCAAGAACACATCAGTTCACTACAGTGCATGATCAGTTCAGTGGAGACCAGTGAAAGAGGTAGATGAAAGGGTGGAGTTAGCTATCAGTGGCGACATCGGTTGTGCATGAGATTTGCACCACACTTGGAGGAATTGCCCATGATGATTGCGCTGTCAAGCCAAGGAGATTCGAACCTTGGATCTCTATATATACAGGCCATGATTGCGCAATAGAGGCAAGGCAATTGGCGGTGAGTTTTGAACCAGTAACCTGTTCAAAACTGAGCTAGATTGTGTGTAACTTTATGAGAAAGTACTGAGTACTTGTGAGGAGTATTGTACTGAGTTTGTTTCATGATTTATCCATTATAATATACACAATAGTTGCGGGGTTTTCAGCTATAAGCTTTCCCCATACATACTGTGTTAATGTGTATGATGAGTTGATGTGTTATCGCTTGATTTTATTTCCGCATGTTTGATGATCTGAGTGGAAGAGATTATGTGTTGCATATAAATTCGAATTGTATGTGATCGGGATAGTCTCGGTGGATAATTAATCATTATTCAGAAAATTTCTACATC
>JAXQQM020082087.1:0-18167 GCA_034641835.2 Pinus albicaulis | reverse complement strand
TGTTACACCATTTTTTGGTCATCTAACCTATTATTATTAGATGAACCCAAGTACACCATGTAAGACCAATTTACCCTAAGTAAAATTGCTTTCACCATATGAAATAGCTTATTTGTTTATATTTCCCGGTCATATTTAACCCAAAACAAGGAAATTAATTAAATAAATCCTTATTTATTTAATTATTTCCTAAGAATAAGTTATTTAAATCATTATTTAAATACTATTCTTAGTTAAATTTGACTAAACCATCGATAAATAATTAAATAAACCATTATTTATTTAATTATATTCCCATCATTTCCCTAAAATGATAAATAAATCATTTATTTATTTATTATTTATAAATAAAGGAATTGACCCAAGTCAAAAATCCTTTTCCCTCCAACAAATATAATAAAATATTCCTAAAGGGTGGTTCTATAATTCGATTAATAATATTTTATTCATGCACCGAATTCTAGATCGCCCTAATATTTTGTTATACATAGAAGGGTTTTCCCCATTCATTAGTCAACTCCATTGCATTAGATCACTCTGGATCTACTCTTGGTCATCATTTTCCATTTTTGCCTTGTGAGCTCCCATTGAGTTCTATGTTTTTTTGGGTTTTCTACCACAATAAGAGAGAGGAATTTTAGATCTGAAACGCTGAGGACTTTCAAGAACCCATCCCATTGAGGAGAACCCAAAAACACCTTTCTTGTTTTCCTCTTAGGTGCCCCCTTTTTATATAATACAAAAATTCTTTCAAATACACTGTTCTTGTCTTGTCTATTGGATGCATGGAGCCATATTTTACTTTATCTGCTTAATGTCTTTCATGCTTAGATCTGGATTTGTGCAACATTATTTGGATCATCTAATTGCATATTTAAAGATGTTTTGCAGCCATAATTGATGTTAGGGATATTTGTTATGCATAGCTAAAGTGATCTTTTACGACGAAATATTCATACTAACAATTGGCGAGTCCACATGAGTTTTCTTTTGCGACCGTTGTTGTTTAATATCTTCCTGCATATCTAGCTGTTTCAGACCCTAGGGTTTCTCTTCCATTTTCTGTTTTTCCTATTTTTATGGTGCTTTTCACCTCTAAAACCCTCAAACATTAAAATTTTAACTTCCGTGTGTTTCTGGCCCTATTGCGCAGGTGACAGACATTAGCCGCAGCTGAGACGACAACTTTTTCTGAAATCTGCCGCCGAGAGACCCGGATCTGCAGGTTGCACTTATCGGCCCAAAAACTGCGACCTAGCCTTGAGGTCGCACTTTTCTGCCCCAAACCTGCGACTTGGACTGAAAATAGGTCAGAACCTCAGACCTGCACTTTTTTCTGCAATTTTCCAGCACTTTTTCTGGGTTTGTCTGAAGCTTCTGCCAGGGTTTTCCAGCCTCTGTCTCCGCCCATTTCGACCTGTTTTTGATCTGTTTCACTCAACTAAGTGGGAATCTTGCCCCTTAGGGCTCTAGTACCCTCCAATTTTTGTGGGAGAGTTTTTTCTGTTTCAGAATTCTGAATTTCCAGAGTTTCAGCCTTATTTCTTTCAGATCTGATACCTCCTTTTCAGATCCCTTTAGATCAGCTCTTCTCCCTTTCAAATCCCCTCATTTAGTTTTGTTTGGGTTCATTTCTAGGGCCGCCTCCTTGTCCCTTCTATTTTTAGTTGATCCCCTCCTTTTTAGCAGCAACCTTGCCTCTGCCTCTTTGCTGTTCTCTGCACCTCTTTTCAGCAGATTTCTCCTTTAGATCCTCGTCCCTCCCGACCTTAGATCTATTGGCCACTTTTTCGCGTGCTTTGCTTAGTTTTTTCCCTCTTATAGACTAGTTTTGAGAGACCAGCCTTCTTGGGTTATATTGATGCATTGTTAGATGTTAATGTTCTATTCTTTCAGTCTTATTTACTGCAGATTTATTTTCAGTTACGCAGCACACTTTTTATTTTACTCTCAAAACGTCTAGGTTTAAAAAAATTAAAATTAATGCATGCCACACACTGACCCTAAGTGAAGAAGAGCCTGGTTATCACCGCCTGGCAAAGAATTTAAAAATAAATTGTCACTGCACCTCTCTGCCCTTGACCTCACTTGATTTTGTCCCTCCCTGCCCTTGTCGGTTTTTCTTCCTCTCGTCATCATTGTGCCCCCAAGGTGCTTCTCCCGGAGACTTCTTGGCCTTCACCCTCAGTTTCCAGTTGGTCGACTTCCTCTTTCCCGTCGTCATTGAGTAATTCCTCCCTCGAGTCTGCACTCCGACTCTTCTTCTGATTGTTCGGGTTCTCCCCTTACTCCTGGTTCTCCCCCTGTTACCTTCACCATGTCTATTTCAGGGCCTAGCGCCAGCAGCAACCCCAGTTTTACTGCTGGGTCCGTTTCCAGCGGAACCACTACGGGACCTACCTCGATTGCCCCATTTCTCCCTTATATGGCCGGCCTTAGTCTCCCCGACTTCAATCAGCTGATCAATGATCCTATCCGCCACGATGTTAGTTGGCCTGCTATGCCAACCAAGCTCCCCTCCGACATTCCCAAGTTCAAAGGCCTTGCTAGTGAAGATCCCTCCAACCATATCCGATCTTTCCATATGTGGTGCTCATCCAATTCCATTACTAATGACTCCATTCGTCTTAGATTGTTCCAACGCACACTTACCGGTGAAGCTTCTAAATGGAATGTTGAACAGGCCACCTCCTCCCATACCACTTTTGCGACCATTGCCCAACCCTTTTTATCTTATTTCCAGCTCCCTCTCTGATACGACACTGGTACCGAAATTTTAACTTATTTCCATCAATCCTCTTCGACCCGCCTTTCTGCTCATGTCCAGGAATGGCGGCGAAGAAGAAGCTTATGTCACGCTCCTCCCTTTAAAGATCGGGTTTATATGGACCGGTTCCTTTGTTCTCTCTTACCTCCCATTGGCAAAGATGTCGCCTCCCATTTCCCTCAAACCGAAGAAGCTGCCCTCCAAATAGCCTTGAAATATGACCTCATTTACGCTCAATCTAGTTATGTTTATACCGTCCTTCCTGACCTCCCCAAGCCCGGTGGCCCTAATGCCTCGGGGGCATCTCACTCTGCTGACGGTATCATTGGAGCTCTGTCACATACCTCTGCCCAACCTCTTCAGGGCTATGGTTTCCCTCCAGGAGGGGCCAGCCCCTCCAGCACTTTTCCCCATCCAGGTAGCATGTATCCAAGATACGGCATACCTCCTCCTTTTGCCCACACTCTTGCTTACCTCAATGTTTCCCATCCTACCCCTTATCCGTACCCACAACCTGGTGTCCCAGCTCCTCCAGCATTTGGACCTCCCACTCCCTTTCCTTCTCCACCCCCGCAACCGCACTTACTACCCCCTCCAGGGCAAGTATTTGCGCAGCAGGGGGCAACTAATCTTCTTCCTTATCAAAGGAAGAGGAAAGGCAATCAACCTGCTTCTGGTAATCATGGATCTAATCCTTCAATTCTTGACTCTACCACTGCCAACCAGCCATAGGGCTCTCAGCCCAAGCCGGACAGGCCGCTTCGCACCAATAAGCCATGTTCGTGTTGCAGTGTTTATGGTCATTACACTCACGATTGTCCCTTATTACCACAAATACGGCAGATGTGGGAGCCTCAGGCCACCGTGTGGGGACAACTCTCCTCCCCTACTGTTTTGTCCTCCTCATATGGCTACTTCTCAACCCGCTGTGTTTACCGATCCTTTCCCTCAACAAGGATTCGTGGCCACTCACCCACCTCATGCCCTGGTAACCACTCAACCTTCCCCTTCTGGTTCCTTCGATTACCAGATCCTCATGATGGCCTCTGACCAACCTCTCACCGTTGACCTCAACCTTCAAACTCGGTCCCGTCAGTATTCCACACCTCCCGTTCCGTCTGTCTCCGAGTCCCCATCTTTAGGTCCTACAGAGCCTCTATCGACACCCAATGGTCCCTTGCAAATCCCTCCGCCCAAAGCTGAGGTTCATACCAAGACTCCTAAGGGCCCATTACGCCGAAATGCTGCCTCCGGTCGGGCTACCCATTCATACAACATAGTAGATGATTTGGCACAATCTCCGGCTACCATTTCAACACTAGAACTCCTCCAGTTGTGTCCTTCTCAAAAGAAGGCTCTACTATCTGCCGTGGGTGCTGTAGATCCTGCTGATGATCAATTGATTGTTTTCGACGCCCGTCAGTTAGAGCATCCCCCTCTTCCTACTTCTGTTTCTTTCCAAATCCCAGTCAAAATACGAAATGCCAACGTAGCTCGGTGTATTATTGATGAGGGGGCATCTACCTGTGTGATGTCTGCTTCGGTTTGGAAAAAACTTGGATCTCTTGAGCTGGCCCCTTCCACAATCACCCTTCGTGCGTGGGATGGCCATGCCTCCCAGCCCATCGGCCTTGTCCGTAACTGTCCTATTACCCTTGCAGGTAAGACTTTTTGTGTCAACGTTGAAGTTATCGATGCCCCTCTTGACTACAACATTCTTTTGGGGTGTAGTTACACCTATGCCATGTCTGTCGTCCCATCCGCAGTCCACTGCAAGATGTTTTTTCCTCATAATGGCAATATTGTCACAATTGACCAGTTGCCTTACCATGAACCAAAATCTCAGACCTCCCCTGAGTCCACCATCTCTACTGTCACCAATAAGCCAACTGTCGATTCTTTGTCCAGTGTTTCTCCCGGTGTCTATAAAGAATCCTCCTTTCTTGGAACCTTTTTGGACCCTCCTTCTGTATCTGATCCTAGCTTGGCGAACGTTTGCATGATGCAATCATCTTGGGCTGACCTTACGGAGCCCACTTTGGCTAGTCAGCAACCTCAACCTCAACCAGCTCCTAGCCCTTCGCCCCCGCTAGCCATCCTTCTTCCTTCTGGCCCTTCTCCTATAGCTAGTACCCATGAGCCCCTCTATCCTCCTGGGTCGGTTCCACCGGGTCTCAACCATCTTGGAGTTGTCCCTCCTGGCCTTTACTCCACTGGTCAGATACCTTTCCTTGCTCCCCCTCCCGGAGGCTATTCGGTTCCCATCATGGCCACCCTCTCCCTCCCCAATTTGACCCTGAGCTTCCTCGTTTGGTACATTGACCCTCCAGTCACTACCCCACCTGGTCAACCCAAACCTTATCTTGCTTTGACCCCGGTTCAACCGGTCCCCATGACTTCTCCCGCTGCAACAGTGCCTCAATCACCTCAACAGGAACCACCTCCTGTTGCGATCGCTTCGGGTAAGAATGGCAAAGCTCGCAGGGGGGCATCAAAGGACAAGGCTACCCCGACAAACCCTACCCCTCCTCAGCCTCCAAAGCATACCATCCAGTGTGTTTTGTGTGATGTTTTTGGTCACGCCACCCATACCTGTCCTGAATTGCCTCATCTCAAGCCCATGGTTAATGTCGCGTTCCCTTAGTCCACGGTCCCGGAAGCCTTTGTTCCTTCCGCGACCACGGCTGAGAACCCCAAGACTATTCACACCAACCACCCCTATGCTTTGTGTGATCTCCATGGCCATTACACCCACCTTTGTCCCTGCCTCAAGGACTTCCACACCTCTCTAGCCATGGTCCGCCAATCTGAGGCCAAGCGTAACGAGTCCACCTCTCCCCTATTTGCGCGTTTTTCTTCAGCAGAACTACTAGACATAACAACTCCCATTGACATTCCCCCTCCTGATGTCAAGATGACGGAGCCTTCGTCCACCATATTCTACCTATCATCATCCATGAGACCCTCGGGGAACATTCCCTCTGAATCCTCCCCTGTTGTTTCGCTTGACCTTCCTTCAGCGATCACCCTGGGCTCAACATCGGTAGATCCTTTATCTGATCCTTTATCTGCTTACTCTTATGTCACCCCTTGTGACGATACGCATGTGAACCTCTCTTCTCATGATGATGAGTTAGGTAGTTTCGTCGCGTCAGGTGGTATTTCTTCCACCAGTCACCCCATCTTCTATCACGATGACGACATTATGGAAGAAATCCCCACCCCTGACTTTATCTATTCCCCCTTACATCGCACCCATGCATTCGCACCACATACACCTTGTGGCCATTACATTGAAACACCATGTTTGGGTAAGGGGGCACCCATATTTGAGAGACCAAAAGAAGCAATTCTCCACAACTCTCCTAGTGTATCTAGTAATGTCGACTTTAGTACCATTATTCTTCCACATTTAGCCGAACCTCTAGAGTCCCATATCACTTCAGATCACTCTAGGGATGATACGCCTTATCGTTCCTTCATCTTACATCAGTAACCCAATCTCTTAGACATTGTTGTTGACCAACCTATGGGTTTTCTAGGAGAGCATCAGTTCATTATCTCCAAATCCTCTCTTTGGGATCGTGACACCAGGTATGCCAACCTGAAAACTTAAAGTCCATTTGATTCCTATATGCAATACTAAAAGAGATTGGTAATCCTCCATTTCCTTTCTCATACTGCATAACCATAACGAGAAAAAAATGGCGCACCACATCATTAAAATGTTTTTAGATTCCCCTTTATACATTTTGGCATGACCACAACATGCTTGGGGGCACCTATGCCCCTCAACCATAACCCTCCTCAAAATCAAATTTCTTCACCTGCAACACTCATACTAGGGGCACCACTTGGCCTCCATACTTTTCCATGCTCATGTTGATGTTTGTCATGAGTTACCATCTTGTACTCATGCTTTTATGGTCCCCTATGGATCTTCCCCCATTTCATCATCATCATTAGTGTTCGTCTGTTAGTCTCTCTACTATTTTTTCTCGTGCCTTAGTTGGGGATCCCTTATTGCCTCACCTATGGCGGACCTCCTTCTGTCGACATCAGCTCATTTACTCCAGAATCCAGGTCTAGAGAGCGGTGTACCTTGGTTCGAGCTCCTTTCAGCATGATCGTGATCCGTATACTCAATGGTCTAGTGATGCAGCAGCAGCTATTGGTGATTCCCGGGTGTGTGTGAGATGTCTCAACCCTCATGAGGGGGTGGCCCTGCAGGTAGCCCCCCACATGCCCAGATGACTTCTTCATTTTCAGCCTTTCATGCAGCTCCTTACATTTGATGATGTTGGCCTCAGCCGCTTATAGTGCCTCTTCGATTTGCATGTATCAATCAGATTTTGCGAGCCCTTCCCCGTGTGTAGGGGGAATTTGGGTGTATTTGTATCTCATGTACTAAACTATTAGTGTATAAGTCCTGACGGTTATTCCAGGCATAACATGTATGTGGGATCCATCATTCTATTTTTTTGGCTCTTATTTATGCCAACATATTCTTCATGGTTCGGTTCCTTGTTTACTGGACTTCCTATTCTTTGTACTTTGTCTCGGCGGGCATAGGTATGCCTCCCCCGCTGCCTTTAGCACAGGTACCACTTCATAAACTAGAGACTTGTTGCACTTGTAAGTCTCGTCTCCTCAGGGTCTAGTCCTTTAGCACATTAGACTACCTTACATTTCTCTCTCTCACTTCCCTCTTGATGTCTTGTGATTGAGTTCTTACAATGTACTTCGGTCATACGATTTGCTCCTAACACTCGTACGTTGGGGGGCAATCTATTACACCATTTTTTGGTAATCTAACCTATTATTATTAGATGAACCCAAGTACACCATGTAAGACCAATTTTACCCTAAGTAAAATTGCTTTCACCATATGAAATAGCTTATTTGTTTATATTTCCCGGTCATATTCAACCCAAAACAAGGAAATTAATTAATTAAATCCTTATTTATTTAATTATTTCCTAAGAATAAGTTATTTAAATCATTATTTAAATAATATTCTTAGTTAAATTTGACTAAATCATCCATAAATAATTAAATAAACCATTATTTATTTAATTATATTCCCATCATTTCCCTAAAATGATAAATAAATCATTTATTTATTTATTATTTATAAATAAAGGAATTGACCTAAGTCAAAAATCCTTTTCCCTCCAACAAATATAATAAAATATTCCTAAAGGGTGGTTCTAGAATTTGATTAATAATATTTTATTCATGCACCAAGTTCTAGATAACCCTAATATTTTGTTATAAATAGAAGGGTTTTCCCCATTCATTAGTCACCTCCATTGCATTAGATCACTCTGGATCTACTCTTGGTCACCATTTTCCATTTTTGCCTTGTGAGCTCCCATTGAGTTCTATGTTTGTTTGAGTTTTCTACCACAATAAGAGAGAGGAATTTTAGATCTGAAACGTTGAGGACTTTCAAGAACCCATCCCATTGAGGAGAACCCGAAAACACCTTTCTTGTTTTCCTCTCAGGTGCCCCCTTTTTATATAATACAAAAATTCTTTCAAATACATTGTTCTTGTCTTGTCTATTGGATGCATGGAGCCATATTTTACTTTATTTTCTTAATGTCTTTCATGCTTACATCTGGATTTGTGCAAAATTATTTGGATCATCTAATTGCAGATTTAAAGATGTTTTGCAGCCATAATTGATGTTAGGGCTATTTGTTATGCGTAGCTAAAGTGATCTTTAACGACGAAAGATTCATACTAACATAAGTATATTTTGGGACCTTGATCAGGCGGTTCTCCTATTTTTAGCTAGGACATTTCCAAGCATCAACACATTTTTAAGAGGATGATACTTAAGTTTTTCTAATTTCTACATTAGTCATGAGTACAATAATCCATCAAGCTACTTTTCTCCTAAAGTCAATGGAAAGTATAACATAAAATATTAATATTTAAAGTAATTTCTCAACCAACTAGAAGTCATGATTTTCATCAGTAACATAAAAATTTCAATCTGTAGCTTTCCAAGGAATCACTCAACATCCAACCAATTCCTTTATTTTTATTACAAACAATATTTTCATCATGCAGCTATTTTTTTAGTTAAATAGTCAAAAGCTACAAAATAGTCCCTTATCATTTCATGGTAATTTAATTAAATTATTTTACATTTCACCCCTTTCATATTAATTCATAATGATTATACAATATAGTTGAAAGAAAATGTAAGGCAAAACAATTTTGCATCAATGAATTAGAGGAAATCAATGCGCTCACACATGTTAACGCGGTAAGGAGGATGCCCAAAGATGGATATAGAATATTTTTGTAAACTAAATTTTCATCAAATAAGAAAAATGCATCAAAATTGTCATCACTGAGTAGGTTAGGGAGTGAAATTTTCTCTTCTAGACAATTTCCTTATATATGAATTATATGTAACAAGATTGTCTATTTTTGGGCCACAAATTATCTTCCAAAATAATTTAATTACACACCAATACGATGAAAGGAATATCCCCATAGTTGTAAATGGTTTTCACTTATTGAGAAATAAATCCATGCAAATACATATTGAAATAATTTAACTCATGTATGGAAATGTTTTTTTAATTTTCTAGTAACAAATTCACACAAAAATATCATGCAAGAATTAAGCCTATGGGTGGAGTGATCTTTGTTGCATAAAAATCACACAAACATATCATGCAAGAGTTAGTGCAATGATTTTTCTATAACAATATATTCATATAAATATGAAACATATTCGAGCTATTGATGGTTCACTTTGTTGGGTAAAATATGAAACTAAGGTTTTTATAATGGTCAAGGTTTCTAATTAAGGGTTTATACATCAAGTTTTAGCTATGAACCCCATTTTCCCTCCCTCTAACAAATGGAGGACTATTTGTTCTTATTTTTAAATGATCTACAGTAGGACTAGTAAATATGGCATGATCTTGCCGATATCCATGGTTCTCTTGATCCTTTTTTACCCATTACATCGTTTGAAGGATTGATCCCATGGAGGAAGATAGTTTTAAACCTTCTAGTGAGTTGGTAAGGGCTTATTATAGCCCTCACTGTGTTGAATTAGTGACCTTAATCACTAAAAAAAAAGTTTCAATCAGACCAGCTAAGCCTTTGTTTCAGGCCCTACACTTGGAGGATTCTTGAAACACTACAAGGAAAGGACCCTCTAGTGGATGTTTTTGAGGAACCCCTTATAAAAATCCCCCAGACATCTGTTTGTAGCGGAGGTTACTAGAGGAGGTTGGCAGGTGGAGGTTTTTGTGGATGTTTTTCCTCCGGTGCGCTTATCATCCTAAACCGCACCAGTGCGTTCAACTAGAGAAAGCATTGGTGCGCAAAAAATATTGGTACACCGGGACACCGTGCGCTCTGTACAAACTCGCCCGGTGCATCTTATTACTGTAGTGCACCAGTGCTTTACAAATATTCTGCACCGATGCGTCCTAAAACCCCGCGCAAAACTGAAACAGCTTGGTGCGGTCTTAAGAAACTACACCAGTGCGCCCATAAAAACCCATGCACCGGTACAGTGTTAAATTTAAAAAAAAAAAAATACGGCCAAAAATCCGCATTTTTCACTTTTTAGTGCTCCAGAGCTCTCAAGCACCGGTGAAATTTTTTCTTGTTTGAGGTTCCCTGACATCAGTGCTCCCATTGCACGCATTGTTATTGTGCATTTCCCACCATCTCCATTTTGAAAATGGTGGGAAAATTTAGTTTTGCAAATTCTACAGCGAATATGGCTCCTCGACGGCCAAATGTACAAGTATTTTTCTTTTTTTTCCATAATTAATACTTTTAGCGGATTAGAATTGTAAATTAGCTTAAAATTGACCTTTAAAACAAAAAAAATCCCGCGCGGTGCGCTCGAGCCGTTCAGCTCACACCAGTTCGCGGTGCTGCATGTAAATTTACAAGCCACACCGCCACTGGTGCTAAAGGTATCTGCACCAGTTTCAGGGTGGTACCTAAAGGTGCACTGAGATTTTTTTAAATTAAAAAAAAATGCGGTGTGGTCGATTACCCGACCGCACCATTGACCTTGTTAAAGAGCGGGAATCCGGTGCATTGATGAAAATATCCACCCTGGGGTGGGTAATTTTGTCAGCACGCCACATTTAGGCATTTTTACTTAGTCAATGGTGCGGCCTAGTTGAAGACCGCATCGTTGACTATGTACTAATGCTAGGACGACAGTGCGCTGACCAAACTATACGCCCTGGGGCGTATAGTTTGGTCTACGCACTGCCCTCCCAACACTGGTCCATAGCCAATGGTGCGGGCTATTATACCTCTGCACTGTTAAATTTGTTACAATGCCAGGAGGGCGGTGCGCTTAAAATTTTCAGGTGCACTGCCTCCGGTGCGCTGAAAATTTTTGGGTGCATCGCCTTCGGTGCATGACAAAAAAAGAAGCACTGTGACTGGTGCATGCCTGTTTTTTGTGGCGCACCGACTGTTTTTTTTTAATTTTATTTAAAATATATATATATATATATATATATATATATATATATATATATATATTCCTAAATACATGTCTCATTTAATAAAAAAATTGTATTTAATATATCAATCATTTAGAGACATGAAAGGAGAGAAGAGGTGGAACAACAACAACAACCGGACCAATATAACATGGTTCGCCTATGGGAGGCACGAGAGAGGGAGAGAGATGCATACCCTTGCCCTATTTCAACAGCTACCCAGGGGATCCTAAGGCAGGTAGGCCTCCTCAAGTTTTATGAGGAGGCTACTTCCCTAAAGGCCATGGTTTTTTTTTACGACATCTTATCAACAGGTGCAATGCCCACCTACAGGATTTCCGAGTTGGTCCTAACTAGTGGTATGTGCCCACTGAGGAGGAAATCTATTTCATTTGAGGGATATCGAGGAGAGGGGTGTATTTTCCCTCGTTCCCATAAGTTCCAGTTGGCTATGCAGCAGGGAGTGAGTTGGTGTACTCCGAGAGATATATTAGCGTGGATATACTGTCTCCTTCAGATTTTTTAGGTCCCCGGAGGTCAGTTACGTATTGCTGTATTTGGTAATAAGGAGGTGAGGTGCCTCTCACATCTGATTTCGACCATTTCACACAACACCAGTGACGGGCAACGCATTAGTTTCCTGCTTCTATATTATGTTGATTCTTTAGTACAGGAGCCATGACTTGTCAGGTGGTCTTCCATTTTTTGCGAATTCTACAACGAATATGCCTTCTCGACAGCCAAATGTATAGGTATTTTTCTTGTTTTTCCATAATTAATACTTTTAGCGGATTAGAATTGTAAATTAGCTTAAAATTAACCTTTAAAAAAAGAAAAAAATCTCGCGCGGTGCGCTCGAGCCATTTAGTTCACACCGGTTCGTGGTGCTGCATGTAAATTTACAGGCTGCACCACCACTGGTGCTAACGGTCTCTGCACCAGTTTCAGGGTGGTACCTAGAGGTGCACCAGGATTTTTTAAAATTTAAAAAAAGTACGGTTGACCCTATCAAAGAGAGGGAATCCAGTGCATTTACGAAAATATCCACCTCGGGGTGGGTAATTTTATCAACGCTCCGCATTTAGGAATTTCGACTTAGTCAATGGTGCGGCCTGGTTGAAGACCACATCGTTGAATATGTACTAATGCCAGGACGGCGGTGCGTTGACCAAACTATACGCCCCGGGGGGGCGTATAGTTTGGTCAGCGCACCGCCCTCCCGACACTGGTCCATAGTCAATGGTGCAGGCTATTATACCTCTGCACCGTTGAATTTGGTACAAATCCAGGAGGGTGGTGCACTTAAAATTTTCAGGTGTACTGCCTCCGGTGCGCTGAAAATTTTTGGGTGCATCGCCTTCGGTGCGCGACAATAAAAGAAGCACAGTGACCGGCGCATGCCTGTTTTTTGTGGCACACCGAATTTTTTTATATTTCTATTTAATTTTTTTATATATATGCATATTCCTAATTGCATGTCTCATTTAATAAAAAAATTGTATTTAATAAGTCAATCATTTAGAGACATGAAAGGAGAGAAGAGATTGAACAACAACAACAACAACCAGACCAATATAACATGGTTCACCTGTGGGAGGCATGAGAGAGGGAGAGAGATGCATAGCCTCACCCTATTTCAATAGCTACCCAGGGGCTCCTAAGGAAAGTAGGCCTCCTCAAGTTCTATGAGGAGGCTACTTCCATAAAGGCCATGGTTTGTTTTTGCGACATCTTATTCGTAGGTGGAATGCCCACCTACAGGCTTTCCGGGTTGGTCCTAACCAGTGGTATGTGCCCACTGTGGAGAAAATTTATTTCATTATAGGGATATTGAGTAGAGGAGTGTATTTTCCATCGTTCCCAGAGGTTCCAGTTGGATATGCAGCAGGGAGTGAGTTGGTGTACTCCCAGAGATACATTAGCACAGATATACTGTCTCCTTCAGATTTTTCAGGTCCCCAGAGGTCAGTTACGTATTGCTGCATTTGGTAATGAGGAGGTGAGGTGCTTCTCACATCTGATTTCGACCATTTCACACAACACCAATGACGGGCAATGCATTAGTTTCCCGCTTCTATATTGTGTTGATTCTTTAGTACAGGAGCCATGACTTTTCAGGTGGTCTGCCATTTTTTTGCGGCAGTTCTGTACAGCCTTAGATAGATGTCATGCTCATGCACAAGGGAGGCTATTTTGTAAACTTCCCTTTTGCTTCAGAGCTATTTTGTTTATTTTTTGAGAGGTTTCCAGAGACGAGGCCTAATTTTTTTCAGCATCCTCGTAGGCTAATGTTGGATGCACGAATGCACATGTGGGGACATGTGATGCCCAAGAGGGGCGAGACTAAGTTTTCCACGAGGATATCGCATGATGCACTAGAGTTGCTAGCCAGTGTTGATGAGAATTCCTTCGTTATGGTCCCCTTTCCTTATGTTGGTTTGGATTGGTGAGGGTGTGCCAACATCCTCTTCATAGATGATGAGTCGTCAGATGATAGAGGTAATATTCCTGTTTTATTTCAATTTATTCTAATATGTTTTTATTAAATTGTTTAATGAAATTGTCTAATTATTGTTGTGTACTTGTATATATTTTGCAGACATTGGGTCTTTTGATGGTGAGGACATGCCAGTGCCACCAAATGATCCAGGTGTGGATCCTGATGATGATCAGGATATGGCAGATGTCGAGGATCATGAGGCCGGTGCAGATAGACTTTCTCTTGCTGGTGCATTGGTATCGCCTTTTGCTAGGCGCGGTAGGCTTGATAGTAGATTGAGGATGGAGTTTGGCGACCAAATCTGTGCATTGTTTGTTGAGCCAGGAGTCAGGCATGCTACTATGAGAGACATACAGGCCGATGGTAGGCTGGTACATATGTGGAGAGGCATGTCACGTGACATGTACATCCTGATGTAACATGTGGTAGGAGATATGACCTTAGTTACATGGTTGAGGAGGGCCCTTGCACGTTATAGGCGTGGTCGAGACGCAACACGTGATCAAAAGTCCACGAGTAGCAACACATCATCTGATGATCGCAATTAGGAGAGTGATCATCGTTCACCTCACACCATGCCAAATGAGCAGCCTGCAGCATCGACCAACAATCATCATGGAGAATAGGTTGGACCATCGACCAAGTCAAGTCAGTAGCCTGTAGCATCCAGTGGTACTCTTGATCATGCACATGTTGGACCATCGACCATGTCGAGTCATCATGATGAGCAACCGACAGTTGATCCTGATTAGCATGAGGCACCAATACCATATCAACATGCACATGATGATCAACATATATATGAGCTTGTCAAGGCTGCACCATTGACTGAGAAGGCCTCGACTAGTACTGCTATTGATGATGTACCACCAACTGATATATGAAATTTATATTACAGTTGTATATTTTTGACATTATATACATATATATATATATATATATATATATGGTCCATGTATTTTATGTTCATGTTGCAGTTGTACTTAATTTACATGTTGGTGATCATAATGATGTGTGTATTGTTAGGTCATGTTAGATATGTTCATTTAATGTGCAGCTTGCAGATAGATGTGTATGTGATAACAATTATTTGACATGAGATGTATATTTGATGTTTGTGTTGTGATGATGTTATACAATGCTAATTATGTTTTGTTAGATGATCATGATCATGATGATGTTAACGAATTTGAATGTGTTTTTTAATCGAATATGATGTTTGTACGATGGTTATCATGATCGTGATGTTTATTAATTAATTTAATATTAAATGATCATGATATTGTAAAATTGTAACTGTAATTGTAATTGTATGTAAAATTCTAAAATTGTAATTGTAATGATATATATGTAAAATTGTAAAATTGTAATTGTAATTGTAAAATTCTAAATTGTAATTGTAATTGTATTTAAAATTGTAAAATTGTAATTGTAATTGTAATTGTATGTAAAATTCTAAAATTGTAATTGTATGTGAAATTGTAATTGTAATTGTAATTCTAATTCTAATTTTAATTGTAATTTTAATTGTTATTGTATGTAAAATATTTGTAAAATTTTAATTGTATTAATGTGAAATGATTTTATTAAACTTTTTAAATTTGTAAAATTTTAAATAATTTTAAAATAATAAATCTAGAATAATATGAATTTTTGTAACATAATAAAGTTTAGAAAATAATGAAAATAAATTCATGTACTTTAGAATTGTCATTATTTTATTATGATCTTACATATAAAAAAAAAATTATACATTACGCCATTGTTTTTGAGATCAACATAATTGCAAATTATCAAGTGAAATATTGATTTTAACACTAACACAATGCAAATTACCAATTAATTCAAAATACATATTATAATGTTTCGAAAAACCCATCTTAAAAAGTATAAATATTGATGAAATAACACATGTACCATATCACTCTCGGTTCTCATGATCGCCCTCATTATCTTCCAGCTTGCATGGCATGATAACACTATCATTCTCAGAATATGTTTTGATCTAGGGTCATGTCTCAATACAAACCACCAATCCCTATCTAACATATCTGGTTAAAAAAACACCTGGTTGCAATGTTTGGGGAAAACATAGGGCTCCTTATCTTCATCCCACATCTTTCTAGAGTTGATACATATCAACCTACTATTTCGATCTTCCTTTACATTATTCCAATCAAAGGTGTCCCACCACTTGCACCTAAAAATAACACATTGGAAAGAATAGAAATCCACTTCAATGATCTCTTGTATCTTTCCGACGTAACCTAACGTCCCTCGTACTAGGTTTTGATCACGGTGGCTAGATCGAATAGATTGATCGAACTCGACTTCCACTCCATAGTCTTGTGTGATGTGTCCAGCATCAACATTTTCTGTGCAAAAATGGTGTCCATATTCCCACATAAATGGAAACAAATGCACTTATTATAAAAAAGTTAAAAATCATAGTGTCATGTGTCTTATAATAACCCAACAGTTAATGAAATATAGATTTATTTGCATTCAAAGGTGCATTATTAAGTTTAAAATGTACATATAAATTAAATAGATTATTACCAAGTTACTGTACATAATCCCTACGTTTAGCGCATCCTCTTCAGCATGCGAGTAACGACTGGTTGCATCGTATTTCTATTTGACTTGGTCAGCAACCCAACTGTTGGGGAATATTTTGGTATATTTTCTTTTAAATAATCGGGATAAGGCATACTTCTACCATTCAACTATCTGAATTATTTCCTATCACTATCACGTTTCATCCTCTTTTGTTCGTACAATGCGACCCACGGTTGTGTCGTTTCGGAATTGTGAAGAACGAATTTATTGATTGATTCAATTTCTGCATTCGTTGATGAAATCAAACCGACATTATATAGTACATAGAGATCAAAATATACATTATATCGATGTTCAACATGAATATTTTCTTTGTGTAAATTTGAAAAATTATAAGTCGCTTAATCTTTATCAAGCGCTTTTTCCCACTAGTTTGGAGCAACTACCCTTCTCTTTTGTCTTCATCCCTTTCATCGTCCCAAATCACCGCACCTGGTCTTTTTTCGATTTTCTTGATGTACTCACTAGCATAATATAAATACTCATACGATATGTACCCCTCTGCCATAGACCCCCCGGGTTTTTCCCTTTGTCAAACAAAACATTTCAATTTATTCATGTACCTCTCTAAGAAGAACATCCAACGAAAAGAAACCACCCCAACTAATTCGACCTCATCTACTAGGTGGATTAGAAGATGAACCTACAAGTCCATGAAACATACAAAAAATCTCAACTATCTCTTGACACCACCGTGGAATGCTAGCCACACAAATCTCCTTTGACGTGATCAAACATACAAATGCAAATAATTTATATATGGCACGTCCTAGGTCTTGAGGGACTTCATGTTTCACACACCCACACACGAACAAAGGATAATGACACTCCAAAGTTATAAACACGTGAAATAATATACAAAATTAGTTATGTTTTAATATAACAAATAATAAAATCATGTTTTTGACATTATACATACTCTTATAAGATTCAAATGGTCATGCAATTTCAACCCCGATAAATGGTCATCCACGGTGAAGCAACACCGTAGTGAAGACCCATATGAAGATGGCACCCTCACACCCATTATAACTTCCTTTGCCAAACAAATATCGTCTTTTTTTAAAATCCATGGGACATCACCTTCTTTGAAATACCATGAATTAGAGGGACCAACGCCCGCCTCTGATCCTGTACTTTCTAATCATCTTGGCCAATATTTATTTTTAGTTTTTGAAGTAATAATATCCTTCCTAATAGCTAATGTGTCACTTTGTTTCGATGATATGTGCCTCCATAAAGAAGATGAAACATTTTTAAATATATGCATGGGATCTAATAAGTGGGTAATATTAAGATGCTCCCAATATGGGAGGTTATAAAAGATAGATTTACTTTTCATCCCAATGGGAAATTTCTCAACATAGGTGTTGAAGAATTCTGGATCATCGAACATAGGCTCCCCATTTGAATCAAACATTTCTATGAACTCCTTCTCCTTCTCTCTCTCATATGCTCTAAGCCATTCAACTGGTGTTGTTAATGGAGGCCTTTGGGTTCTCTCTTGTTTCCCATTGAAAACAGATGTTTCTCTTCTGTAAGGGTGTTCTTCTGGGAGGAATACCCTGGAGAAATCATACACTGGCTTTCATAGGTCCTTGGACCATCTAGCTTTCAAAGAAGGTCCACAACATTTACATCCAAAATACCCTTTTGTTACAAGACCTGCGAGATTATTGTATACAAGTTATATGCATGGCACGTTAAAGAATATCATGAAGACCAGAACAATTACAACGAATTAAATAACTAATATGTGAAATAATATTGT